>CAJNDV010037165.1:0-20343 GCA_905221635.1 Symbiodinium sp. CCMP2456 | reverse complement strand
GGGGGGGGGGGGGGGGGGATACCATGGGGGGGGTCGGTGAGCCGAGAGCCGGGATCATATATATAATCTCTTCAGGGTGAGGGAAAACTGGCTGTCCAACCCAGTTTGTGGAATGGGCAGGTTGATCTACACCAGTGGATGCGCCATCTTCTGGCCGAACACCGCCTCAGCCTTGAAACCAAACTCCTGGAGCTACAAGAAGGCTGCTTCATGATTGTTTGAGCATGGGGATTGCGCAGTCTCCCGCTGGTCTTCAAAACAGGGCAACGGTACATCACAGAGCTGTTGACCGTGAACCTCAACGGCGACTCAAGCGCCCGAACGGGCAAGATCCACAAGGCTGGCCGGGCTTCGCAAGGCATCAGCCAACGCACTTCGCCATTGAAGCAATTGTCATATTATGGCAAGGCCTTCTCTTAGTTGTTCGTCATTAGCACCACGTTGCTTACTTGCTGAAGCATGACACCAGATGCAGTTTTTGTTTGGGCAGGTCGTGTCCTGGGAGACATCTGGCGACAAGGAGCGCTACAGCACAGCAAATATCGAGACTATGCAACATGAGGCATGCACGAATCTGACCCGCTCGACGACTAGATGGTCAAGCCTAGCAGACAGTTGCTTATCGTTTTTTCGTGTTGTGCCCAATCTTACCGACAGCCCAGGGACGGTGCAGTATGGGGAAGGAAGTATTGCTTGATTAGCATGAGCCTGCAGTCGTTCGATGGTTCAATCGTGAGAACTGGCCAGTCAGGTAATGAGTAATCAGGTGGCTCCATTTTGCGAATCGTATTTCACAGGGGTGGGCCTTTCCTCGTTTGTCCATGCCTGCATCGCTCGCTCTGTCCTTGCAGAGAAATCGGAGCCACTTTTTGTCAATCTCATGTTCGACCCTGTCTGACTTGCAACATGAAGACCTCGTGTTGAGCTCCCGGAGAGACCTGCTTTATGAAGACTTCGACGTAAACAGTCGCAGCGCGCTTCACCTGACACACTTGTCATGTTGCGTTTCGTCAGAATCTTCCAGGGCCGAGGGACGCCAAGGGGCTGAGACGGGCGGTTCGAAGGCCACACATTTTCGAGCATCGAATCGAAATCGTGAAAGACCTTCGTCGGGAATTGAGGGGGCCTGCCGGAGCTCTCTCTCTCACGATCCCACGGAAGGGAGCGGTCCCGGCGGTCCCGTGAACTGGGGGTGTGGGTTTCATGGCCGCGTGCACTACACTTGCAGGACTCTGATGTGGCTCCACCTGAAACGGCCACGGTCGAAGACACCGAGCCACTTAGACGGCAGCACAGACTTGATCCCGGCTGCCAGCAGCGAAATGACGCAGCATGTGACTTGGCCCAGCCACAAGACGATGCAGAGTCTGTTGTTGCCACAGGCTGACGGAGGGCCGCAACAAGCATGCTTGCCGCTTCGGTCGCATCAGACACAAGTGTCGGTGGTGAAGCCTTTTGCGCGGATGTCGAGACGTTTTGCAACATCGGTCAGCTCTGCCTACAGCGCCACGAACCAACATCCTGAGCCATGTGCCTGCAGAGTGGTTGCGAGCTTCCGGCTCGACCTCTTGCTTAACAGAACTGCCTGCTGGCTGTGCGGTATCTCAAGAAAACACATCTCAGCCTACGCAGAAGCTACTTGAACAAAAAGGCTGACAGCAAGACCTGCAGTTTGGGCCGTTTGCTGCTTATGCTGCGTTTTGCTCCTGGAATCGGAAGATCAGAATGCTGCGTGTTGAGACGACTGGCCACAGTTCCAGAGAGCCGGCTGGTTTTCCCAGCTTTGTGCTTGCACATCACACATCATCACACTGCTTGTTCCCCGAAGTTCCGAAGTCAGGACCGCAGGAAGTGTTCTGCACGGCTCACTTCGGCAGCTTTTCACTGAGGGGTGTTGACGAACCATGTCTTTTTCAGGAGCCGGTGCAGCAATTGGTTTGGCTTGGAGCTCTCATCATACTAACATATGCGAATGTTTTTGAATAGCAGTGCACACGCCAGCTGTGTCAAGACGGACGTCAGTGAGACCAGTCGCTCCGAGGTAATTCGGTGCTGGAACACTCCGATGGTTCGCTTCACGAACCTTCCATGGAAGCTCGCAAAAAAAGGAGCAGGCTAAGACAGAGCGTCTCCAACTCCAGCTGTAGCTCTAAAGTTTGACGGCCTGTGGTTTCGAGATTCTTAGTTTCATGTTGGTCAGTGACACATCTTTGGGCTTTGTTGCCGGCTGAAGAAAAGCTCTGGCACACCGTACTTCCTGACTTTCGGTCCCATGAAAGTATGATTTGATTCAGCTTCACAATTCTGTGGCTCGCTTGCTGCAACACTCACGGTCAAGGACATTATGAGTTTATCCTACGAACTGCTTTCTTGCAGAGCGCCTTCCAGGGTCTTGTTCGGTGAAACAAAGTAGCGGCTCCGAGCTACCTAGCGAGCTAGACCTACGTCAGCTACCGAGGTGTTTTACCTGAGCAGAGGGGTGCCCCCACTCTGGTGAACTACCCTAAGACAGGTCTATTGGAGGGGATCCCCACCTCCATTGTTCAGGAGTAGCGACCCCGCTACCTCTTGAAGTGGGAAGCCTTCATGCCAGGTCTAATCACGAAGCTGGCTGACAGACCCCCACCGCCAAACACAGAAACTTCAGAACGCAGCGGAGCAAGAGAGTGCACACAAGTCTTTGCTTACAGCGCAGCACGAAGTCGGAACGGTGTGGCACTGGCTCGATCCGAGGCTCTGAGAGTGAAGCCAAAGCCGAAGCGTGCCAGCTCGCTGCTGCTCAGATACGACTTATGTCTCAAGCGTGGCTACATGCTCATGCAGAATCAGCCACTGCAGCTTCAAGCCAGCTGTTGTTTTTGTGAAACAAGGCAAGGGAACGACTTCGCCCTGCGAGAGGCGTCGCCTGTTTTGCAGATGTTTGCAGAAGGGCAGCTCGTAAGACCGTCGTGGGAATTGAAGTTGCAGCCGGCAGGTTTGGGCCAAGCACTACTCCAAATTCAGCAACAAGGAGAAAGCCTCCTGGCGGCAGCACTCTTGGAAGGCTCTTTCACTGAAGTCTCGCGTGTCGCCTCTATTCGCCAACTTCAACCCAGCTTTGCAGTCGCGGTTGCTTATCCTCGTGTGGGTATCCGCAAGTCCAGGCGCATTCTTGGAAGCGGAGATGACATATTTCTCCGGTTTGCCCGACCTGAAAATCGAAAAGAACATTCAGCAAAAGCAATTCGGTCCAATAAACTTCAGAACCACGCGGCTGCACAAATCTCAACATGCTGCGACATAAGCCGGATTTCGACAGCACACACACGCACACTCCCTCTCTCACTCACTCCCTCACATGACAGTACGATGGCATGGAGGCTGGCAAAGACGATCGTCACACGGCCGCTCGCTGCCAGCTCTCCGCGCTTATACCTCGAACGAAGGATGGACTCAAATGCTTAGTTTCAGGGCCTTGGTTGGTTCTATTATTTATTCTCCGCTCTTTGCAAGGCTCACAACAACGACGACAACTTTTCACCCATTATGCTCACATAGCCACACGAGCATCCGGAGCGTCAAGGCGTGCTGGCAATTAATGCGACGGAAGGAGAGAACAATCAGGAATGATCGAGGAAGTAGCTAGAAGACTTAGGAGCAACTTTGTCACTGAGACATAGCACAAAACACCAAAGGCATGAGGATGGCTGAAGCGGCTCAGGCATGTTAAACCAGAGTTGCTAGCCAACCCTAGAGTCCCAGCCTCTGCCTCACAGCCATGCAGGTTGAGAAAGTGCAGCATCAGATCTGCGAACGGCTTTGCAGAGGGAAGCGTTGAGTGAAGAAAGCTTACAAAAAGACGACGACGACGACGACGACGACGACGACGACGACAATTTTTCTCGCGAGCGGACTCCACGCATAGCGGGCATGTAACCGCGCTAGCACTCACATAAACCGGCTTAAAAATGATCTAGCGCGGGAATGATATTTTGCTAATCTACGAAGCGGATGCCCGGGCACATGCATCATGACTGTGTGACCACCAGTACCTTTTTGGGCCGACGAGCACTTGAGGCTCCCTGCCCATCTCCACCTAGCAGGGTTGCCTGCTGGTTGACCCGTATCCGGATGGACCGACGAGCACATGAGAGGGTTGAGAGACCTCCACATGACAGGACCACGGTCCAGTGCTCTCACACCTTGAAGCCGTAGTCACATGGTGGACGTATTTGAAATCGGAAGTTGAGCGACTGATGCTCCGATTGGTGCTAAGATTGCAAATTTGCGCACAGCTTGCAAGAATCGCATGGCTGCAGATTCGGCACCTTGTTTTCAGCCATGCACACTGTCGGCATCAGGCTCGTGTTGGGTGCAAACAAGCGAGCAGCCTGCTCACGCCGGCCTTGGGCAGTGAAAATTATCTTGCCACCTGAGCTAGCTGACCGCATAGGTGATGGTCAGCTAGCATCATGTCGGTGGCCCATGGCCCCTGCCTCTCAGTTCTTCCATTGCCAGGAAGATGAGGAGGACGAGTAGTCCTGGTAGTCGCGCCACCAGCTGTTGTCCGTCCAACCTCGCTGGGACCAGCCGATGTCCTCCCTCTGTCTTTGTCTGACAGGGCATCGGCAGCTTCGTGCTGCCGCTTCGCCTGCTCCCTATCTCTTGCTTGGAGGAATCGCTGCTTGCCCACCGTATCTCCCTGCTTGTGGTCGATGCGAACCTTCCGCTGGAAGTTACCCTTCTCTGGCAGCCCGCAGGATCGGCAAGTTAGGTCATAGATGGCCTTGATGGTGGACGCCACTATTTCAAAGTTGTCGTCAGTCTCGAGGATAGCATGGATCTCCACTCGGTCCCACATCCTTTTGAAAAGGCACTGAACAGGCCAAAGTGCAGCGTCACGTGACTCAGGTCATTGTAGTCATTCCCGACTCCAACAGAGATAGTGAGGTGGCCATCCCTGCCTGCGACCAGTTTGGCCGTCATCGCGTCCTTCCATGTGATGCCCGATTCAGTCGCAGTAAGGTATAGCGGCGAGAAAATCCAGGGCACTTGCTGGAGGACGCCAATTCGCTGTTGCCACACGCGAACCTGCTTCGAGGCCGAAGCCTCCAGTTATGACCTTCTCCTTGATAATCACGATGGTGGCCAATGCATGCACCCACTCGTAAAGCTGGTTTGATTGACAAGCCTCAACCGCACGCTCCCCTTTGGGGAGAGAAGTTTCCTGGTCCTGCAAGGACGGACCAGCTGCATAGCCAATCGGCTGATCTGTGGCCACTGGCCCCTGGTATCTCACTTCGGCCAATTGCCCGACGCATTGCCCGACCGTAAGTGTAGACTCAGCGGAAGCGGCTGTGGTAAAGTGTGGCTGCACCTTGTGCCTTGCCCCGCTTCTGGGGCTTGCCCGAAGGCTGTGAATGGCTTGGCGGCCGGTGTGGCTGCTGTGGACTGGGCACCTTACGCCCGAAATGCAAGCAGATCACCCGCCGCGCGGAAAGACGGGAACCCTCGCGCTTAGGAGCAAGGACAGATTGCTCGGCAAGGTTGTGCTCCCCCCGGATTTGGGACCGGGCCAGCTCCAGGTTTTAGCCTAGCAAGGCTTGCCTGTGTCACCACACTGAGTTTAAGCTCAACCAGAGGCTCCTCACAGGAGCAGAGACGATACCATGCGCAAACTAACTACAGAAAATGCGTGGTTGAAGAGCTCGGGAACTGTTCGAATCTCAAAGGTTGGGCCGGTTGGGCCCTCCACAGGCTGTCTTGTGGTGATTCGACGGCTACAATTGGCGGCCGCTTAAGCTGGTAGCGCTTCAACAAAGACACAACAACAACAACAACAACAGCACCGGAGAGATCTCGCCGGCATGTCACTGTATGGGCAAGCAAGCGATGCAATGCACCGTGAAGCTTCCTGTCGTATCGCCAAGTGAAGGAAATCATGTGAGCCGCTGACACATAGGTCTGCACTGTCGGCCTCTAAGATGCTGATGGCCGGCTGCAAGCTCCCATTGACTGTCTCAATGTTTTTTGTTGTGGTGGAATTTCAATCGACAGCAAGCTGCTGACCATTTACGTGTAACTGAGCTGATGTCATTGGCAATCTGCGAGACTGCCACTTGGTTGATGTTTTAAAATGTCACATCGTCTACCTCGATCAGGTTCCTTTCTCGGGACAGACCTCCGAGACAATGGGCCACTGACATCCAATTAAGCAGTCTGTGCATTGTGGAGAGGTGGTTTCGAGCAACACCGAGACAAGCTCTTGCATGCACCCGAGAAGGCGTGCAGCATCTCTAAGGTTCTCATACCATCAAATTAGCATTGTCGCCATCGATGGAAAATGTGAACAAGGCGAGAAAGGGCTCATGGAGACATGACGGCAACCCGCTGCTTGAGGATCCATTGTTGGAGTGTGCCGGAGTGCACTGTGGCCCTGCAGTGTCCAAGTTGGTGTTTGACTGCCGAGCTGTATGTTGTTTCGTGATCGGATCTCCAAATTATCTTGCCGCATACCAGGCTAAAAACTCCAAGGGCCTGATCGCCTACCCAGCTGCTTTGAAGCACCAAGTCAAGCACCGCCTGTTTCTATGCTCAGCCCATCTCAGCCCCACAAGCTCTGCAGGCCAGCAAGCACCGTGTTGCTTGGGATCTCTTTGGCGGCCTGCTCATTTTGTATGACCTCTTCATGCCTCTTGGCTAACATTGCTAACCTTCGTCGCTGCCCAGCGCACCCTGCACATGGAAGGTCTTGGAAGAGCGTTTGCAAAGTAGAAAGCCGGGAGGATCCGGGAAGGGCAGTAGGCTGCAGCGCCTGCATTCTTGAGGATTCCTTTGAAGGTTTCCGCCTCAGCTTTTTCGGATGTCGACGCAAGAGGGAGAGTGGCCCGTGTAAGCCACGCATGGGCATTCTCAGTGCTTGTGTACGCTGCACCTTGGCATTGGAGGCCGCAGTGGGAAGAGATTTGCACAAGCATTCTTTTTCACAATGCTATCAGGGTGAGTATCGTGCTCCGGGTTTCCGGGTCAGTGGACCCGCTCGGGTCATGGGTCTTTTGCTTAAAGTGCTGCTAGATGCTGCGTCAAGTCGTATCACGACTCTTTTGCGTGGTCTTGGATGTCTTGCCGTGAGCCGCTGGGTTGACTCACCCCGTCCTTGGATGCTGATTTCCAGCCCACTGTGCTCCCATGCGCTGTCCCATGTTGTCCTAGTCCAGGATCACGTGGACTCTGCCGCGGCACTTCAACAGATTCATCTCAGCTCAGGTCTTCGAGTATCCGGATACGCTTTTCACAGATGCTATGGACAGAAGCCGCACTTTGTGAAAGTCGAGTTGGCCCTTGCCCATCCTCGGCCCTTGACAAATTCACCGACCATTTCTGGCGCAGGATTGGATGACGCTTCTCTTTTGGACCCTCAACGTCGCGGCGACCCTCACTGTGGGCTTTACTCGACGCGGAGAAACGGTGATGGCACCGCACCTTGGCTGCACGGACATCCTGGACACGTTGCCGCGCCTTCGTACACTGGGGTCTGCCTGATTCATGTTGACTGCGGGACGAACCAAGGCGCGAAATTGTGACATTGCCGAATTATGCTCGTGGTTTGCATGGCCACTCGTGGTTGTGCCATCGGTAAGATACCAGTGAGATCCAAATGAGTGCCCTAATGCGTTGTGGCCACTTCGAAACTTGTGAGAGCCTAGCCTGCGGGGTCGCCGAAAGGATTCGAAAGGTCTGACAATCAATCAGTGCCTGTTTCAGAATGGGTTGAATAGATTTCGATGTGCAGCTTACAGGTTGTTCTTGCAGCCCGCTGAAACGCGTCACATCCTGTTCAATCCGTGGGTGACTTGTTCCCATGGGGTCGTACTCCCAGAACTGCCTGGTGCTCTGACCAGCCCGAAAAAAAGGAGGAGGAGAGCAGAGTTACATGCGCCAGCTGTTCTCAGCCAAGTTCAAGAATTACTTGAGAACGTGGTGTATAGTCGACGTCATCACGCTGGTCCCAGACTGGGCATTCACGCTGGTGCGGATAGCCACACCCAATTTGGAAGGCACGGCTTAAGAAACAGAGGCCTCGTGGTCTTTCGGGGTACTCCGTATCGCATGTATTGCGGCATATTGTGGTGTGTTTTGGGCTTGGCGGCTTGGGCATAGTTTGGGTCCTGTTGGCTTTTGTGGCCCTTGCTCGTGCCTCTGACAGATGCGAGCAGCGGTGGCCTTGGAGTGGCTTGGAACATCTTGGACCCACCGTTTTCGACATTGCCTCACATAGCTCACTAGACTGACACTAAGGAGGAAGGGGTCCGCCTTCTGCGAATCCTTCGTTTGGCCCGAACCGCGCGGCTTTTGCGGCTGCTGAAGCTGCAGAAGGCCGGTGCACACAGGCTTAGAAGGGATTGTTGCACACCTGTCCAGTAGAACATAGTAGCATCGTGTCGCGGCAGCCGTTTTTCGAGGAATACCTGGTGTAGCTCGTTATAGAGATGGCGTGTGCGAGGTGATGGAGAAAATCAGCGACTATCTGGACTCAGAGGTTGCCAGTATAATGGCCAACATCGCCACTTGCCCATGCAATGGAGCCGATCATGTCTCCATGGTCAGCGAGGGGGCAGACCCCAGCGTCCGCTGCACGTATGACTTATAAGGCAAAGATGATTCTTCTGTTGCCCCCTGGTTGCAGCATAAGCTTGGCTGTTTCCACTGTGCGAGAGGCATGTGATCGGTGTAGCAGTGCGATTTCTTCCCTAGGAAAGTTTTCCGTGTCTGGATTAGGACTTCACTGTTTCAGGATGCGCCGTGTTTCCAGGAGGGGCAGCCTGCTCTGAATCTCAGAAGTTGTAAGCTATGGTCATGCGAACTGTGAGGCTGGCGCTGAATCATTTGATTGCTTGTGCCGAGGCTACAACTTGGTAATTTTGTCTTCAAGCTCCCGCTTTTCCCCTTGAAGCGTAGGCGTAGAAGTATCGCTTCGCTTGCTAGTTGATGAAGCCATGAGCAGGACTGACGGCTGGGCATTCAAAGAGAAGACGTTTTGTTTTCCGACTCGTCCGTAGATTAACGAACAGTTTTGGAACCAAGGTGTATGGTACGCCCTTTCCATCGCTTTCCATGATGCCGGTGTCCCTGCTTGGGTCGAGACTTGGGTGAAACCTTTCAACAGGTGCCAATTAGCAGACTAGCACCACCCACGGCACACACGGATCCATTCTGTGTGGGCTGCCAACCTTTCAACAGGTGCCAACTAGCACACCCACGGCACACGTTGATCCATTCTGTATGGGCTTCCAGGTGCACAGTCCAAAAACTTCCACATTTGTTAGCAAGCCGGCAAATACCGTTGATCCCTCAATATTGGTCTCGACGGCTCGCAAGAAGATTTCTTCTGCATGACCGTGTTGACTCACCATTGTTCTGCCTGCATTGAGGACAGCGGAATGTTGACTGAACCATGGGAGTCTTGGCATGGAACTTCGATGCACCTCGAGGGAGTCTGTTGAAGACCATACCTCGCCGCTTCCTCCCAGGACATCCGCTATGTGACCAGCTTCCATTGGTCCATCACGCCCTGCCGCAGCATCTAATAGAATGAACAGGAGAGCACATACAAGTATTATCCCGGTGCTCGCATGTCTCTTCATGGCAGTGAGAGGGGCCGCCTCGGACTAGGTCCTTTTGAGTCTTCTGCCCTTTTCATGCCTGAATCAAGCTGGGTGGAACAGGTCCGTTTGTGGCTTCGCGTCAAATCACATTCGTGCACAACAGTGTTCCCAAGGCAATTTACGCCGGCCTCAAAGCCTCAGATCCATCCTGCAAACATTGCTCCTTGGCGAAACACCGACTTTTTCTGCCCTGTAAGTACGGGACAGGGCCGTGGCAAACAGACATTCTTGCATCATGTACATTGTGTTGTTGCTTAGCATGATTAAGGTCGAACAGACATTTGCTATCTTTGTGGTGGCCCCTTGCCCGAAGCTGCTATGTGTTGGCGGGCTTGTGATGACATGTTCTTGTAGCATGCAGCATGCACCGAAGACAAGTGCTCCATTCACGCGAAAGCATGTCGGCACAAAGCTCTGTGTAGTTCCGTGAAATGTCACGAATGGACCCGTTTGGCACCATTTGCCACTAGTGAAGCGAAACTGACCAAGGTCTTCGCTCTCGTCGGCTTCTCCTATGTCGTCGGAAGCATCTTAGGCAGAATCCCAGACATGTGGTAGAAGGCATTGCTACTTGTCGTTCATTGGTTGGTAAGCCCTTCGGGAACGCATTCCCTGCAGATGGCTGAAAATTTCTACGTGCTTACAGTGCCGCGAATGTAGCTCAGTTGTTGTACTGTCTTAAGCACATGGCCAGATGGGTTTTACATTGCGCATGTACACAGCATGGTCCCGCGCAGCAACTCTAGACTCTAGAAGAGTTTGCGACGGCATAGTCTGACTGCAATGGTGGGATGCTCTTCACAAACAGGATTACTAGCAAGCATGAGCTTCGTTTATCATCTCGAAGGTTGAGTCCTGCACCTGCAAGCGGCAGTTTGTATTTATGTCGCGAAAGCAAACGACCGCGAATCTCGAAAGAGGCTGCGCCTCTTCGACCGCAGAAGATGTGTACTGTGTGTGTGTGGCGGTATTGATAATTGATACTACAGGGAGACAACCTTCGATAGATTCGACTGCCCCCATGTTCCGAAGCTTAAGGCTTAAGCTTCTTGCTGACGACAGCGACGAGTCTCATGATGCTCAAGAATTTATCACACCCCTGTGTACAAGCCACATCTTCACACGTACTCCCGTTAGGTGTGCAGATGCCAAGACACACAATAGTGTTGCTGTGCATATCTGTCTGTTAACACTACGCAGAAACATGCATTGCCATGATGTTACATCCGCATAGTCTTACTTGCATGTGCCTGCACAGAAGTTCAGAGAGAGAGGGAGAGAGACAGAGAGCGAGCGAGCGAGCGAGCGCGTCCGTAGCTATTTTTTCTCAAGTTCAGCGGTTCAAGGACCTCGGGGCGCTCTCGGGCGGGGCCTTCTCTCTTTCCTCCTTGCTTTGGGAGCATAGCCTGCCCTCGCCAACTACGGTGATAACCAGCCAAGAACTCCAAGATGCTTCACATTTCCCGACAGCACGTCGCGCGCATGTGGATGCAGACGGGACTACGCCACACAAGCGGGACATGGGACATCATGGGACCAACTCCATGATCTCCATGGAGTCCTCCCAACCCATCACCATCGAGGGGATTGCAATGGCACTTCGTGGGGAGCTGCAGGCCGGCTTCGCGCACCAAAGCAGCCAGCTCACTAAGGAGATTCGGGAGGAGATCAGAAAGGCCGTGATTGCGCTTGAAGATGGCTGCCCGCTGCCCTGGAAGGGAAAGTCATCTCAACAGTCGCCGGCGGGGACGCCGAGAACAGAGGTCGCCACCCAGCGCTCATAGTCGGCGGATGGCATCCGGACCAAGATTGGCTGCCCGACACATGACACAGTTCAGTTGCTGTCCCTTGGCCAGCCGTGCCTTCCATTGTTGCGAGTCGGCCGACTGCTATGGTTGGGACGCTTCAAGTTGATCATGGCTGCCGCCGCATTCGAGCAGGACTCTCTTTACCTTTGCTGTGAGTTGAGCCCTTTTCCTGCGGGCGATATGGTCATCCATGGTCATCCACAGCTTTGAGGGAGTCCCGTTTTTGGGGTCGCCATGGTGACATTGGGTTTTCTCACTCGGGTGGCTGGTATCAGGTCCTTCGCCGGCTCTCGGACAATGGCGTATCCGTTTCTCATCCCCGGTACGAAGCCTTCATGAGATCTACGTCCACCTGCACGCGAAGCTTAAAAGTCTTGTTTTCTCCAAGGTAGCCTTTGCTACCGGAGAGCCTCACTGTGGGGAGTCCCAACAGACACTGGCAACCCAGTGCACGAGATATATCTGATGCACATGAAGCCGAGGCCCGGGAAGCACAAAAAGAAGCACTGAGAAGCGTTGAGCCAGAGCAGCGTAGAGCCATCCGTAGAGAACCTGTGGGCGCGTGTGGCTGGGTTCTGGATGTTCCCAGCCCACGAGAACTCCGGAGATGTCTCCATGTTGCCTGTAGAAGAGGTTCCACGGTCCGTGAGCCTCGGGCCGTGCTATCGAGCTCTGTGAAGGCCCGAAAAGACTGAGCAGCCCGCAAGGACACCGTGAACATACGGGAGGACATCATCGGGCACATGATGGCGCGAAAAAACAAGGAACTGACGACTTGAAGCCGAAATGCGACGAGGGTCGGGGGAGTCCGGATTGACCTCCAACCGCGAATCAAACTGCACGCAGGAACACTGAGGAAGCGTGTAAAAAGTGTTATAGTGAGGTGTGCCGAGACATATCATTTGTCACTGCTGTCGTTTCTGGTTTTTGCAAGGGCACCGTAGCCCGCATCGGTGAGAATCTCCATCACCGTCCAATCTGGTGGGACGATGTTACGGTCTCTTCAGTCTCATGTTGATTTGCTCAACCCCTCAGACTTTCGGGGGCCACCTGATGTTCCGAATTCGGGACAGTTTTTTGTTCACTCATTCCGACCATGGAAGTATCCGACCAAACTCCCGGTCAATGTGCTACCAATGAACGCGGTTTCTTCCTCCCCCTCGCAATCCGTTGCGCCTGTCATGCTGATTGGACAGTGTGGCTGACATGTTCATGTAATGCTTAACTCGTTTACCGGGGGATGCGGTGCTTTTGGCAGGCGAGCACACCCGAGCCGCCCGAGGTATGACCGCCGGTGGAACAAAGCCTGCAATGAAAAGCAAGTGCTCGATCGCGTGCGAGGGACGGAACAAATTCTCCGTCATGCTTGGAAAAAGACAAAAGAGAGAGATGTGTGTTTGCAAGTTTGTCGTGTCGTCCTGAAGGAATCTGACGGACAAAGACAGATCCGCGGACAATAACACATTTGTTGACTTAAGACAGCCGCACCCCATAAAAGGAGCGAATGAGACAGAGCTTGTTTCCGTGAAGCCTGGCGCAAGACGGACAGACAGAGAGAGACGGGTGAATCGTTTGTCAGGGTCGCTGGCACAGCTGCGGAGCATGACGGAGCAGTCAGCCAAGGATGATCCGCCAAAACCAGTCCAAAGATCTGATTGCCTTCTTTGTGAAAGGGTATGTACCTTGCTTCGCCGCGATGGCGATGTAGAATTTGTAGAGGCGACAAGATCGATGAGCACCCGCATTCAGGACTTCTGGATGATGCGGCGATTTCTTCGGAGGCCTTGTCCGTGCCCTTTTGATGCGCTGCTATGCACAACTACGAGTCGTCCATTCGATGGAAGGAACCAGGTCCCCATGGAGCTTGCATCACGAATCCAGCGCTTCGTGGAGCATGCGCACTCCCAGCAGCAGAAGAAGATGTCAATCCAGGCGGGGTCAGCAGACGAGACACCTTGACAGACTTGTGCGGTTCAGAGTAATTAACACGCCTCTGATGGAAAATTACTTCGAGAGCTGCTGTGCATTGCTAAGGAAGTGAAGGTACCTTGGTATCGCAAAGGAGTATTTCCTGTTTCTGTTTGCCAGACGGTTTGGGACGAGTCGTGCCAGGGTTGGTTTCGTTGTTTTGGTGGCGGTGTGTTCGGTCGGTTGCACCTTCCCTGTTGCATAGCTTGCCAGTTAAAGCATAGCCCTGTAACGTCATAAGGCCGTAATACAAGATATGTAATCAACTTTGAACAGCCTGGGCTTACACCCAAGAGACTTCCTCGACAAGTCCTGGCCTTGCACGATTCGCTACTGGCTACCAGGCTGGCTTGCGGCTAGCATCCGGGAGAAGCTGCGCATCCAATCACTATGTTTTTTTACCGCTGCTCTGAGGTACTGTCACTGTTGTCAGGAGGTCTGATGGAGGAGTTGCAGTGCGCAGCAGCCTAAGCGTTTGGAGCCAAACAGAGAGAACTGATTGCACAGGAAGCCAGTTGCCGAGGCCATGAACATGCCGCACATGATGCTCCACCCCTTGTTCGCCTTCTTGAACAACTTCTCTGCCCCGCCTTCAAAATCTTGCCCTGATGTCGCTTCTATTTACGGTTGTGTGGTTCCGGCTGATGTCAGAGACCTAGGTCATAACAGTGCAGCGATTGGCCAAAGAGGCTGTACAACGCTTCCAGCTCGCGCGAGGGGACACGTATCTTGTTCGAACACTCTGATTTCAATGTTCGAGCTCAGCTGCAAATGCTCTTGACGAATGCACATGAGGCAGTTTCTTCCGAACCAGGAAGGCAGCTACCTTTACTTCATCGCTTCCGGCAGGATGCAATACGTGAGGCATCCGTGTCATTCGGCAACAGCTTTCTGCGAGAATGCTGTCTCCGGGGCAGATCATGCAGATCATGCTACCAGTCGGTTGCTGTTGTTCCCTGCAATCCCCGGTGTGCAGGCATATCCATCGTGGAAAGGTTTGTGTCATGATGCAGCAGAATTTGGCGTGTTGAGCAATCCTGACTGATGTCCAGGGATGCTGACACCCCAAACGAGCGCGTGGAAGTTGTGGACAAGGGAGAGGACCGGGGGGCTGCTGCGACTCAACATTCAATTTCTACAGTGTGCCGACTGCGCAATGCTGGTTATTGGATGATGCCAAGCACCCGAACATGCTGGCACACAGGACTGGATTGGCGAGCCGGTTATTTGGACTCCATTCTGGATCCATGCATCTCATCTCGAAACCGCTGCGAATCCTTTCCAGAGAGCCACCATGAGCCATATTGACATATTGATGTAGGTGCACGGTGCACAGTGTAAGGAACTTGCGCTAGCCAGTCGTTGCCAAGAGTCTCGTGACAGTGCTGATGCGTGACTCTGCTTGCTTCCCTGAGCCGATTAGAGATTTTCCACTGGTCCAAGTGGCGAGTGCGTGATTTCCTCCTCTGGGTGCACCGACATGCCCTAATTTGGCATGCATTGGCATGGCGGGGTCGACTGATGTGGTTGCCCATGTTCCGAGGTGGGCCAACTGACTGCTGTCTCAGAGTGCGATCTCTGCGCTGTGGCTCCTAAAGCCTTTGGCGATATCGTGGCGCTCGTAAGGCATGGGGAGGGGGGGTAGATTGGAAATAATGTTTTGATTTTGATGATGGCGCTTTCTTGCAGTCGGCGGGTACAGCTTAAGAGACTTGCGAGAAGCGTTCAAGGATCGAAGTGCAACGGGTTCCGATATTGAATGGGGCAGGGCGCACAAAGTAAGGGAGTGAGCGGAGGATTCGTGCTGCATGTTGCAGGCCAGTCGCTGCAATCGTCGCGCGTTATTCTCAAAAGTTTATGCTTTGGCCACTTGGTGATGCAGAAAGAAGCGGATGTTAAATACATGTGTTCTCGAGCAAAGCCGTCCCGCCTCACTCATTTTTGCTGCATCGATTCTGGTTGGTGACTGGACGTATATAGCTCAACCGATCAATCATACAGTATCAATCGGGGTTGTTTTTCTCAGCAGGGAAGCCATCTTCGAGAGGACAAAGCGGCACTTCCAACGACGACACATCAGTGTTCTCTATGTGGACTCTACCGTTTGTTTCTGAACTTTCGGCGGGCGCGAGACAGAGAGAGAGAGAGAGAGCGAGGAGAAAAGAGCTAAAGAGACAGGCCTGTTTGACCGCTGAAAGTCCGACGATGGAAGCGAGAGGCAAAGGAAGCAAAACCAATGGCAGCCAACAAGTGAGAAGCTGACGCGGAGAAAGTCTGCGGCGCTTGCAGATATCCGCGATATCCCGGGCTGAAGCCAAGTCAGCCCTCCATTGTGAATCCCCTTGTCGCCGCTGTGCAATTACAACAGCACGAGGTTGAAAGACGTTACTGTTGAGTCGCACTTTGCTCATAGGCCGGGGTCCCTGAAATGCGAGTTTGCTGCAACCTAGCCTCGTGGTTTCTGTACCAGGAGATTTTGTGAGGGTCCCAATATCCGGTGATCTGCCGTGCTTTTCATTCGACACCGACAGTCGCCCTGTGCCCCCAGAGTACAACAAGCATGTTGACCAGAATCCCCAGCTGTACACACGCATGTCATGTACACAATCATGCACAGGTTCCAATGCCAACGGCTTCTGTCTCTTAGTTGTTTCGAACGGTGTTTGCAGATGGCTAACCTGCACGGCCCCTTTGCATGACTTGCTGATTTTGCTGTACGGCTGCGAGACTGGATGTAGTGCCCGCATGCTCTCGCATGACGAGTAAGTCCGTTTGTTTCACTTGCAAGCACCGGTAAAGGTGTTCAAGCGTTTGTTCAGCACGTTGTTGGCAATGCAGGGCTGGCATGGCTGGCCAACATACTAGTAGTTGAAGTATGTTGTCATAAGGTTTAGTCATCGTATCGATCGCCCTCGCCAAGGGTCAAAGATTTGGACACCAAAGGAGAGCTCACTGACGTCATGCAGGGAGAGGATGCAGCTCGGCCAAAAGCGCCCATCGCTGAAGGTAAGTGAAGAGCGGGCCACGCCCATCCCTTAGATATCTTAGATGTGCTCATGAGGCCAGCGGCAGTGTGAGCAGCTTTGAACACGAATGCTTCGAATCAGGTGAAACTGATGGGCGCGAATGTGTAAGTAAGCACCGAGCAAAGTCTGAAACTTCGGTCGCCTCGTCTGCTCTTACCTGCCGTGGGTGTACCAAGGTGCTGGACCTTATCAGAAGCATCTTGTTGGCATGAAGGTTTGCCACAGTTATAATTCATAAGTTATGAGCTGGTTGCAGCCGAGCTCGATTCAGACGGATTGTCAAAAGCGGCTTGTTTTCGCTTGCACAGCCTCGAGTGCTGAGGCTTTCTCGACTAGACTTGTGGAGGCAGAGGTTGGGTCCACCGAGAACAACAGACAGTCCGGCACCTTGGTGATTTTGCTTCCGTGATACGAGCCGGTGGAGTGTGTAGAAGGGAATGGCCGAAGTGGATTTCCTGCGTCATGAATGAACAGGATCGGCTTTCCCATCGTCTCACAGCTCGAAACCTTAGTATGGTAAAATATGGGTGCGACAGGGGTCTATGTGCTTGGTTAGGCATGGGCATACGCTTGTACTAGCCTTGCAGTCGTGTACACCGGCAAGCATCGTTTCACTATGTCCGCGATTTTCAGCCGCGTGTGTGATCGGAGACAAAACAACTGGTGAAGCGCAGTTGCCTCAGGGCATCGCAAGAGCCCAAGCAGTGCATGCACGCATGCAGGAGCTGGCACCGAGAATTGCAGATTGCAGATAGCCGAGGGCCGACAAATCACATTAATGTTGTCGGTTTCGAGTCTTTCCGGCTCAAGAACGGCCCGCTGCTGTGCATGAACAGGATTTAAGCCTCTTTCTCAAGTGCTGGAGGGGCAAGTCGCTTGGTTCCTTTTCGAAACGAGCATCTTGGGTTCCATGACTTACACCCTACACCAGAGTAGGCCTCAGCATGTCCAAACCTGACAACATTAACCGAAATTACCCCTCTACCCTCTCAAAGGCTTTCGGGCTGCGGATGCAGCAGGCAGGGCCTGTGCTTTGGCGGTGTGCAGTAGCTAGTCCAAGCAAATAGTGGCGAAGAAAGCGACTAGAGTCCGACCTAAGCAAAGGGGTTATACACGGTTGCAAGTAGACGCACGTAGTCCCCCGTGAACCCCCAAGCAGAAGGATTTGGGTTTCGGAAGTTATGGTTGCTTTTGCTTGGAACCCTTTCAATCCCTTTCATCTGCTACCTGCCTGTAGTGGCTTAGGTACCACACAGTGTCGCCCGTACGCCCCAAGCTCCGGTTCACACAAGCAACGAACAAGCGGATTCGATTGGTGGCGGGCTTTAAATCGATTGAAGGGGAGTGGAACAGTCGACGCGAGTTTGCTTGCTTGCACAATCTGGGGAAATGCATTCTCCCAAGCGAGAGTCTTTCAGGCGAAGATATCTTCTTGTCCAGCCCCAATCGAGATTGTTACATCCATACTTGTATCAAGAGCACGGGCAGAATGACATGGTCCCTTTACACGGGACTCCGGGACTAAAACCTCGAACACTGTCTTCCAAGATGAGATATGTTTGGGAAAGCCGCTTTGATCCCTCCGCCCTCTCGACTTCTCGCATGTAAACCCCAAAGCCAAACCCTCAATCTCTTCATTTGTCCGAAACTACAGCCTCCGCGATCCCGACTAAGCCCAATCTTAAACCCACGAACCTTCAGCCTTCACTGTGTGACCGACCTACGCCGATCGAGGAGACCTGTCAGCGCGGCTTGCAACGGAGGTTGCCTTGAGCAGCACGCCACATCTCAAACTTGGCAATGTGCAGCCAGCGTGATAATGTTTGTCTTTATGTACAATAGTTCAACGTAGTGTCTTCCAAAAACATCATTCTGAATCAGTCTAACGCAGTATTGTTTCAGACTCTTGCTGCTTCAATGCATGCACGACTTAGCCAGCATTTGTGCAAACATGCTGCCGGGCTGCTCGGTGGGACAGTGTCTGCATCGCTGGGTTAAGGTTAGGGAGAACTGGAATAGAGCGAAAACGTTGGTTCATTAGGTTGGCTAGGATCTCAACTCAGCCAAGGGTTCATGGCAAAGTGTGGTAAGCATCTGGGGGTTTATCAAACTTACACGTTGCATAGCACCATCCACATCTCAGAAGATCCTTGTACCGATGCTACTACGCTTCCAATGGTTGCAACAGGTGCTCTAGCATGAGCTACTGACTAGAAATCCGTTAAAACCATTCCCACAAGCCTCGCAAACCTAACGCCAGCATACACCCTAGAACTGACAAACCTTAATTTGACACACCATCGATATACCTTCTCACACGTAACCAATGATGTGGTACGCTGAAACTCTGAATCTCTTACGCTCGTAGGAATTTAAAATTGGCCATAGATTTTCCAGGAAACATATAGAGCTGTTCATGTTTCTGCATTGCTCTCTCCCGACATGATAAGAACATGAAGAGGGCGCTTCTACAGTATCGTCCTTCCGAGATGCTTTTTTGGAGGGCAAGTTGGCTTGTTTGTTTGTGCCTGGGTATAGTATTCCATACCCCACTGCCCACCGAAAAGACTTAGCGTAAGGCATGTGTTGTTTTTGCGACGCCGGGGGTTCGAATTCAGTTTGAGACGGAAGGGATTGTGCAGGTTTTCTACAAGCGTACATTAAAGACTAATTTCAATCTCCAGGTACTTGCGAGATTATGTGGGGACGAAAACTGGAACGCAAAGAACGTCTTCAGCAAGGGAGTATGCAGCTTCTGCACTATGTCCAAATGCGAACATCTAAACGAACAGCTGATGCAACGCCCCCGCAACCCAAGAATGAACGTCCCCACCCTGAATACCAGATATGGAGGTTCGTTTGTGGAGAAAGTATGCCGAAACCCTATAAGCCTGGTTGAGCGCTCTGGGTTTGGTCACTCGTGTTTAACAATGAACGGGGGTTCAGCCGCTAGATTAGACTGCTTGATCCTTGTATATTCTGCGAAAGCTCTCATACTTTATTTCCAATCCCCGGTAGGCTAGAACTTGGGCCGTTCTGGTTCAAAAAGCCGGAGACCCTGGCTTGGTTTTCCAGCTGAAATATTCGGTTAGGGGGGTCCAGGTTTAGTTGTTTGGTGTTGAGGATGTAAAGTTTGACGCTGGCATCTGTAGTCTTGCTGTCAGAGCGGTGGGACGGGAATAATGGCGGGACGACAACAGGAGATTCTTGGAGAGATCCAAAACCGTAAAAAGCAAGCAGGTAGTAGCCAGGGGTATCGAAAGCACACTACTACCATCCAAAATTGGCATAACATCAGCCCCACCCCCTGGAAACCCTACATGCCCCAAACCTTGGGCCATTGAGCACTCGATCATAAAGCACAGTTGAGTTGAAGAGTCAAGAGTTAAGAATTATGCCCATGTCCTGCTGCCTCGCTGAGAAGTCTTCGACACCGCTGGAGCTCTACGCGAAGTCGCTCCCCCATGATGCCGATGCCAATCGGCCGTGGGACAGGGGTTTTGGAGTCCAGGGCATGTCTCCATTTATTGGTTACTGCTTGGATAACTCCAACTACTGGTAGGGTTTACCGTACGTACAGATTTAATCCGCCGCACCTACTTCCCACCGTAAGTCCCCGACCCTGCAAGTTGCCAACAAACTGAAGTGGATTGAAGCATCCAATTTTCCGATGGGTCCTGATTTGCGATGGGCATTAGGTTGTGCCGATGCTGTTTCCAATGCACACCATCGCGGCCGACCTGCTGCTGAAGATGACGAAGCTAGATCGCTTAGGGTTTAGGGTTTAGGGGTTTAGGGTTTAGGGTTTAGGGGTCTAGGGTTTAGGGTTTAAGGTTTAGGGGTTTAGGGTTTAGGGTTTAGGGTTTAGGGGTTAGGGGTTTTGGGGTTTTCGGGTTT
>CAJNDV010037164.1:293-20347 GCA_905221635.1 Symbiodinium sp. CCMP2456 | reverse complement strand
CCCTAAACCCCTAACGCCCTAAAACCCTAAAACCCTGAAACAAAACTCTACGGCTCTGCAGACCAATGTGCAAAGTCTTCCGGGCCCAGGGACCATGCAGAAGAATGGCATTGTCGCTGCTGTTTTGAACGGTAAGAGTTTTGTTGTAAAGGCCCTATAGCGGAAACTGGTTGTGGAGATAGTTTGGGCCTTGTAAACGGTTTTAAGGGCGATCAGAAAAAGGTTTTGGGACATACTACAGTCTCATTATAAAACAATAAATAAATACATATATATATATATATATATTAAAATATATATATATATATTAAAATATATCAGTCTTCTATGAAAACTCTATAGAGGATTTTTTCAAGATCCTAATATAATCATTTTAGAGCATTTCAAATATTATAGAATTGAATATTCAATATTCGATATATAGAGGACTAGTGTTATTGGGTCGAATATTCGTAATGATATATTATATGGTTCTAATAAGCATTTTATATAAAGATAGCCACAAGCACCTTTAAATCAGTACCTATATAAATATATATATATATATTATTTCTCTGAAGAACATTTTTCTATTTTAGATATTTTGATCGAATCCCTTTTATTTTAGTTGAGATTCTTAATAAAAAATCCTATAAATCTGAAATATATATATATATATCCCTATATATATATATATCTATCAATTCTTATCTCTCTCTTTATCTATCTCTATTCATCTCATCATTGCATTTCGATTATAGAAATCCTCTCTTGCCGAAGCCCGAAAGCCTCCGAAATATTGTACGAACAAGTATTTTCAATAAAAGCCCGTCTGCATTTGAGCAAGTCTGGCTGTGATGGTTAGCCACCGGAGCGCAGCCGGACTGGTCAGCACTTAACATAGAACAAAGGCAGGAGAGCTAGAAAATAGAGGCCAGAAGCTCTGCAAAGGCAGCTCGATCCTGGCACTGCACGGGCAGCCAGGCAGTTGCTCGCAGCACACGTGTCGTCTGTACAGGGAAGCTTTTTCGGTGTCGCGCATCTTCACAACTTCGAAAGCTGTGCTGTTGGGACGATGTACTTCTGCTCCTGGTGATCATGGTGACCATGCAGCTAGGCAATGGATATCCCAACCGACAAGTGAGCCCAGCACATCTGCAAAAGTCATGGGCAGGGGCATGGGAGGAAGAGGGTCAGCCAATGCAGATATAAGTAATTAACAAGAATAACAATCCAGATGAGTCATTCAATGCTAATTCGGTAAACGCCAGCAACAAGTAGAAATGTCAAATGAAGCAAGACGGACTTCTCTGGTCCCCGCCTCGAGACGGGCACGAATGACCTTCTTGTCGATCTTTCCAGTGCTTGTGAGCGGAATCGCATCCCAAACCTCTGCTCGCAGTGGTGACACTTGTCGGCAAAACCGATGATAAGTGCTGCTGAACAACTGTGTCTGCGGCATCAAATGTACATACAACACGACAGCCGGTTCATGCTCCTAATACTGCCTAACTCACGGAGCTGAACACTTGGAAGCACAGCCAGGTACCGCGGGTCTGCAGGTAATTCATTGAAGAGGTTTTGCACCTTTTTCCCGGCTCCACTGCTAGACGGACTTCTGGAGTATCCCGAGCAGAACTAGAGCGAGGGCAGTCTGAGGAACCAAACATGGTAACAAGGATTACTTAGTGCACACCTTCTCCTGCTCGAGTAGCAACACACACTTCTTTTTGGCGGGAACCCACTGGACTGGAGAGCCACACTGTGACACTGGCATGTCCGCAAGTCCTGGACCCTGGAACCCGCAGGCTTCTGTGCTACCGAGCGTCCAGCACATCATCAGGCAGTTGAAACTTCGCAAAGGCTTTGGACAAGTGCCTGAGCCAAGATCTTCAGTGCTCGATGTGGTTGGCGGTAGTGTGGCATGCTCGCAGGTGTAGTGCAAGAGTTGCTTAGGAAAGGGAAGCTGATGTTCGGCTCAAGCTCGCGAAAGCACTCTGGGCTCTAGTCAGGATACTGAGAAACAGAGTATCTGTTCTCAAGAAGTCTAAACTCGTCAGCATCCTCTGGTGCTCAAAATGCAAGAGCATCACACTAAAGGCAAGAGAAGCTCAAGCTCTAGACGTTGCGAGCAAGTGGAGAACATCAGCTGCATCAAACCGGAAGCCCGGTAAGATACAGTCAGGTTATGCATCTGATGATCCTCTCTTGAACCTGGATCTTTGTTGCATCTTCTCTGATTGTCTCCAGTTTTTGTCACTTTTGTAACCAGCTGGCTGTCGAGCTCGTTCAACCAGGTTGTCTTTGGACGCGCCCGGATGCAAAGTCACCTTAGCAAGCTGGCGATCGATGGAAGTCGGGATCCCTCCCACATTAACCTTGTGCATATGCGCAATTCCATACCACACCCAACTTGCAACCTTGCCCAGAAACCGCTGCTAGCAAGGAGCCACAGCCACAGGCCTCTCATCCCAGCGCGGATGCCTCAAAGAATCGTGTCCAAGTCCACTGTGCTTGCAGCTCTGAAATTATTGTGGGATGTTCTGGGGTTGCTAATCCATCTCAACACATCCCGGCTGCGGGACGCCGACGACGGCCGCCACACTCACCCCGGGCAAGCTGGTGAGTGAATTCCTGGTTGGGACCGGAGACATTTCCCACGTTATATCTTGTCTCAGCTTCGACACAACGAAGGTTCCAGGGCACCAAGATACATACCACGAGGACTGTGCACTGGGAGATGAGCGAAAGCCCTGCTTGGAGTCGGCCCTACCAGAAGCAAAAACGACGCAAGAAGCCAAATGTGAGGCAAGCGGGAAGGTGGTTGCAGCTGCCGCGTGTCACTGACGGGAGTGCTGGCTCGAACAGAAACCTGATTGGCTCTGTCCTGTCAGCCCACAGGATGTAGCTGACGGTTTCGACAGCCCATCCTACTCTTCATGTCTTCGCACGAACCACTGACAGTTCATTAGGAGCACTTGTCTATACTACATCGCATGTTCGAACCTGCGCGAACCTCGTGACTGACGTTATGATTGGGTCTGCAAAGACCTGTGCGATCTCCAAAACTGTTGAAGCCGTCCAGACCAACTAGAAACGAAGGCCAGCATTGGCAAAGCATACTCTGACCCAAGTGCATCCGATCTGAAATGCGCGTTGACGCTGACACCATGGAGCAGACCTGAAAGCGGCCTGGACCGCTGCAGAACGAGCAGCCCGACATCTCCGGATACCAGGCACGAACTGCAGCCGAAGGGCTCCATGTCGATGGAAGAGATCCACTCGCCACCTCACAGCTGCATCAAAAATCATCAAAACCGGTTCGCCACTTCGGATTGGTCGTTGCTTCAGCCCCGCGGATTACACCTGGTGGAAAGCGCGCCACTCGCGAGGCCTTTTAAATGTTATCTGCGAGAAGGTTACGGCAGGCCGCGGATCCACAAGCTGGACGGGGAGGAAGTGGGAAGGCAACTTACACTTTCACAGTTCTGCATGCCCGGGAGTTCCGAACGAGCACGCATGCCGAGGTAGTGAATCCCTTAAGTTCTGCTTGGTCTTATCCAAACCTCCGCACAACGACAAGTCTCCCGCAACAATGTCAGCCCGCAAGCCTGATTTGATGACATCCTTCGACCGGTCGCCTGAGTGCAACAGACAGACACTCCTTCGGTTGCCTGGCAGAAGAAAGCCACGAGTGATGTCTTTCTTCATGCCTTCTACACAAGTTGTCGAGAGACTACACAGCACGAGCTGCACCCCTTGAAGCTGCATGCACGTGGCTGATGATGATGAAGCCTTCTTCGTCGATCCTGTAGCACGAGGCACAAACATGTTGATTGGCATTCATCGGCATTGTCTTTTCTTAGCTCCGACGAATGCCGAAAACTGACGGCAAAACTGGAACCTCCGGCGTTCGTGGTCATGCAGCCAGTGAAAACTCAGCATCCCATTTTCAGGAGCACTTCAGGCAGTGACATGGTCAGATTGCAATTAGGGCTGCAGTCGAAGCTCTTTGCCACGTCGCCGGTTATCAGCCAGCCCTGGAAGAACTTGTCGGAAGCATCTACCTGATTGCAGCTGCTCTGTCAGACAAGGCTTTCTATTCGGTCAAGCCGCAATGCGCGCCATCCCCTTCCAGCCTCAACAAATCCTTGGACAGCATAAATGTGGTCAGAGAAATGGCAGAGAGAATAGCCGGGGCCTAGAACCCCATTCCCCACCCTGCGAGCAGCCAGGAAGTCGGAGGCTGCACAGGTCCGAGCACAGGCACGAAGCGGCCACATCAGCACAGGATAGCATGAAAAAAGACATGCTATGCAGGACAGAACAACAGAAAGCAATCAATTGCGGAACGGACACACAAGGAGTGCTCACTGTATGACGACTGGGAGGTGGGACAGTCATGGAAGTTTCCATCGCTCACGCCTGGAAGTACTCCTGGATGACCCATGGCCCACGCACCAGCCTTGGAGCGCAGTCCGGCTCTCGGGTGCTTGCACAGGGCCTGCAGAACGGCAGCTTCGGAGTCGAAGCTCGGAACCTACTAGTAGATTCGTAGATGTAGGAACCAGCTGACAAAAAAACACCAGCCCAGGGGCAACTCACCAGTTTGACCACAGGGTGCATCGCGGCTGAGATCGTCAAACTGTGCGACGCGAACCTCCACTCCTTCAGTTGACAAGGGCCGGCAATTTCGCTTGCAAAGCTGGTGCTGGCTAGGATGAGGTGGCAGATCTGGAAAGTCACACGTGCCGAATTCGCCGAAGCTCCTGGATTCGGCAAGCCAGCCTTGAGGACGTTCTTGAAAGTTTCGTCGACACCTCGGGCAGCAGCTGCTGTCGCAATAATTCGCAATAGCTCTTGCATACGTTTCCCAGCTTTGTCCAACATGACTCCCAGTGGTTTGCAGCACGAAGATCGCCAGCAAATGTCCCAAAAATCTGAATAAATCTCAGTAGTCAAAATCCAGAGCTGAGGTCGAGAGGCTTTTCGCCAAATCCGAGAACTTGCCGAGACGAACTGACATCCTGAGCCAAGCCAAGCAGGAATTGAACGAAGGAGTCCTAAACCAGTCAGTTTACTGTCAAAACTTAGCTGAGGTTGCTCGCTCGAAACTCGCCCTGCCGCGGGCTCTATCAGCGAAGTGTGCATATGAGGATCGGGGACTCTCTCGACTACAACCTGGCTCTGCCTCTCAAGTCGCAGCCTCTCCGAACAGCCAAACAATCTGCCCTGCTGTGCTTGACCAGCCGTTAAGTTCTGAATAGCGTCGGTACATAAACATCTCTACGAACATGCGCAGCCAATCACAGAGTGGCAAGACGAAACATGTTGCACTGCGGCATAGTGTCGAGCCAAGTGGATTCGTCTCCGTCATTCCCCACACCTTTCCATGTCTCGGCGGGACAAACTTTGAAGCGGATTTGGCACGGCAGCCCCACCCAAAGCATCACTGGCGATCATGCATAAACCGTACATTCCAGGTCACTAGAACACCTGCAGGTTTCAGAGCCTGGATGAACTCCACGCCCAGCTCGTCCTTGATTTTCCGACACATGGGCGGCTGCCAGCATGTCTGCGAATGAAAAACAAGGGTTGCTTGTGCCTGTGGCGCTTGGTGCCACCACACGTCGGACGTCATCCCGCTTTAGCTGCAAAGCCTTCTAGGTCAAACCCTGATTCGACAACTGGAAGCATGCTCCAGCAGGAGATCTTCACGCTTTTCTTCGGTCAAACCCGAATCCCCCGAAACCCTGGATACAAACGCGCTTTTCTTGAACCAGGCTCAAACAAGCTCAAATCTGTTACACCATAAATCGTAAAACCCAACTCACACAATCGCATCGCTTATGTCGCCCGGAAAAAAGCCGTGGCACGGGAATTCAATGGAATTCACGGCAACATACCAGCCAGCCTAGCCGATAGCCCGACTAGCAAGTCTTTGTTGCCTTCGACTGGTTTATAAAATTCATGTTGGAGCGGCGAGCAGCCGCTGAAGTGACCTCCAAGCCCGGCATCCTGCCAAGCAGAACCTATCCAAACCCCACAAAGTTCGTACAAAGCTAGCAAGGTTTGGGTGAGGCAGCCCCAAAAACGGCATGCCAGAGGACCTACATGGTTGGATTACATTCCCGCACGAGGGCAATTAGCACAGAAAACCTGAGCGTCTTAACACATCCGACTTCGGGCTCGGACGTCTGTAGCCTGTCAGCTTTAGCACCCTCATGCCCAAATCCTCAGGCTGCACTCATCTGAGCCGAGTGGCCAAGTACCAACGCATCATCTCCGGGGCAGGGGCCGAGCCTCTGAGAGTAAACCATCTGCTTAAGATGGGCCCACTACATGCCGTGCACGCGTGCCTTGCCTCCACAGACGAGGCGCTGCAAAGCCAACACCGGCTTCCATTTCGCGACTCCTTCAAAAACAAGGTGGGCAGTGAGTTGGGGATGGTGGCTTATGTGCAACCCTGCAAAGGCAACCATTAATTAGTGGAGCGTAAGCAAGCGTCGGAGTGCTGACCTCGAAGCCTGCCACTCCAGACATGCCAGTCTGCTGCGTGTTCTCACCCGCGAAAGCCATTTGCGAGACCGACGATGAACACTACGATGACGACGACGAAGACGACGACAACAACTACAACTAGGCAGCAATCTGGGGTCCGGGCCAATTCCAACCCCAACCACCGTCAACAGCCAGGACAAAACTGCAGACCCAGCCTCCAGCCCGTGACTAAAGCACTCGAGCCCACAAGATCAACCCAATTTTCCGGCTCGAGCATGCTGCGGGCTCATAGGCACCGCTTCTGTGGAAGGGCGAGGGGACACAGTAGCAGCTACTTCGTTCCCCAGCAGCCCAACATGCACCCTCTCCTTAACAACAAGAAAACGGTGAAAGGGCACAACTGGAGGACTTCGGATGCGCTGTCATTTAAGTACAATCCAAGCCCTTGTCGGCTCGGAAAGGGATCACAGGCGGTAAATGTCAATTGTCCATCCTACGCCGTCGTATACATGACCAGGATGGATAGTAGGGCTCTTTGCCGGTTTGAACACTATACACGAAGACGGCCACAATATGGTAAACGTTCATACGTGAGGCTTCAGGTTTTTCATCGTACTCCATGGTCGGAGTTACTGTGGGTTACGTCACTCCGCCTTGTCCCGTGGTATGGGGCTTACGATTTAGGGCTCGCGGTTTCGGAGACTAGTGGCTCGTCAAGATCACAGTAGGCTTGATCCCTTCTTGTCGATGGTACAACATCTTTGTAAAATCTATAGCCGTGGCACGCCCAAGCCTCTGCATAGGCAGTGCTGAAGACTAAGAACGCACGAGCATCGTGCGTGGTGGAAGAAACACGCGACTGCTAACATACACGGAGGAGTGCACAATGGGCTGGCATCCTCCGAGGAGGGACGTCTCACGAATGGGATAGACTGGATGTGGTTGTGGGGTCGCCTGCACTTGCATGTACACGGCGGGCTGCACAATGCGAATGGTGACCGGAAGGGCAGGTTGGGGGACTGCCTTCATGAACACGGCAGGATGGTGGATTGTGCGCGGGAACGGGCAACGGCTCCGGTCCAGAACCGATGCAGTTGGGGCTGGGGCCAATGTGCGAGTTGGAACTTGGTGCAAGCCTCTGATGGTGCGAGCTGTTGCGCATGTCTGGGACATTTGTCCTTGGGATGTCTGGGCAGTGCGAGGAGCCATGGTTGTCTTGTGTGCACGCTCCGAGTTTGGGGCGACTGTGACTGCAGGGACTGGGGGGACTGGGCGGCAGGTCAAGGCCGGTCCTGAAAGCGAAACTGGCAAGACGGCTTTGGGCACCTTTTTTGATACGGGCTTCGGTGCCACCTCGACCTTGGGTGCCAACCAACGGCGCCGTTGGTGTTCTTCGTCTTCCGGTTGCCAAACCAGGTTTTCCATGTTCTCCTTGCTACCGACGTAGAATTCTGGGCACAGGTCCAGGACCATGTTTGAACGGTGGCTCTGGAGCTTGACAAGCCCTACAACTTGCGGACAGGAAGCCAATTATAAGCCAATGTGCTGCGGGATACCAACAAGTGGTCTCGGAAGCATTTGCCTCTATCGACAAAGCTGCAGGACGAGGGTCGAATGTGCAGGACAGACGGAAATCGATGCGCTTCAACAGGCAAACCCCGTCCAGGCCTTCTTTCTCGATCTGTGCTCGAACTCCCTGCCAGACAGTCGGGACGCCGCACGAAAGCTGCACCTTCCTCGGAAAACACACCGGAAGCCGGTGCACGTGCAGTCCGAAAGCTGGTACTGATGCAAGGATCCAGGTGCTGCTGGTTCCTGGTCTTCATCTAATTCACTGCCTTGGCGTGGCCTCAGTCTCGACTGCCTGCAGACGGCACCTGCCCCTACAAGTAACAGACAAGTGTTGGACATCTAAGCTGCCAGGCTTCCAGTCTCCGAACATCTGAAGAAGGGACCCTGGCCCGGGCAAACAATGGCATCCGAGTACGAGAGCAGCCCCGCAACGTGCCTGCATCCGTAAAGTGGGAAGGGAACACAGCACGGCAGCCCATCATGAGGATGTTGAAGGGCACCCCCCAACCTTAACATTCATCGCGAGGCTGACTGCAAGCCAGAATGCAGCCTTCTACCGAGATCTATCGAGTACTCGCAGCAGCAAGCAAGCCACATCCAAGGTCGCGTTTCGCGCGCCCTGCATCCACAGCAACATCCCAGTCAGGCCAAGCAACTGAGAACGTGGAACATAGGAACGAACCTGCCCAGGGGAGTACAGTCTTCTGTACAATGTTTCCTCATTCATCCGTGCACTGTACAGCAGGAGCCACCGCTATTTTTTGGGCCTTACACTAGTTTTTTTGGTTTTCGCCTTCGATGGCAGGAACATCATTCCAAGAGGCGGGAGCACGACACTGCGCCCGGAGATGCCAAGCTGATCCACACCATTGGACATGAGCCTCACATGATCGACATTCTCCACCACTACAGCATGCCTTGGGCTTCCCTGGCCGAGCGGCGTGTGCAAGTACGTCGAGCGCTGTGAGTAACCAACTCCTGGTCGGTCCAATTGGTAGGGCGTAGACTGTCGAAGGTTTCTTCTGCTTGCTGTCACGGGCCACTGGCTCAAGATGACATGATCGGAAGACGTGTTGCACGGCCAGCAACTAATCAAATTCAAAGACGTCAATCGACCACAGCTGCCACGTACTACACTTCCATCTTCGCAACATACACCTGAAGGTTTCAGAGAAGGCTGTCAGAGGACTTCATCTAAGTCCATCTAAGTCTGGGAGGAGGCCAGGCAACGCCCGGCAAGGGCACGTTCGCCTGAAAAGATGCGTGGGATACCAAAGACGGGCTTTGCCCGGCCAGACACGTCGGATGCTCGCACACTGTACTATACTATACTATACTATACTATACTATAATATACTATAGACTATAATATAATATACTATAATATAAATTCTTCCCAAGAAACCCAATGGTCCACCCGTCAGAGCTCCTTTCGGTCTTCCAGTCGTGCCCGAGGTGTAACCTACACCGGCAAAGGACCACACAACGCACCGATGCCAGCACTTGGACCAAACTGCCGCTGGGGGTAAGAAGGGTAAATCGGTAAACTGGGAGACCGGGGGCCCTGACCTTTACAAACCACTTGCAGCCATCCTGCACAAGCCCATGGTCGAGGTTTCCGGCACCAAGGGCCACTGAAAGTCCTCTTTGGTTTCGTTCAGGGTCATGACGGCATGCCGGTAAAGTTTACAAGTTCAGTCAATCGGTGCTCCTGATCGCCAGACGCGAGGAAGGCATCATAGTCGATGGCCTTTTTCGCGTCCTCATGTCGCTTGGGCCGTACACAAGCAAACATGCTGCGTCGTTCCTCGCTCGGGACTGCGACCATTGGTCTACACACTCCGCTTGCTGCAGCCAGGTCTCTATCTCTGGGGGCAGAGACCACTTACCAGCCTCACCTTCGACATTCCGTGCTCGCCGTCTAACACGCTCATCAAGGCCCTCTGCTTGGATTTGCAGCTGTGTCGCCGTCCTCGCCCACGAAGACAACGAGCTCGACCGAGGCTAATGCAGCGGTGTCGACCTTTGTCGAGACACTCTCAGTGAGTTCGCTCCGCTCCCGGCTCTCTCTTCACTCAGGGCCTGTTTCAAGACTGTGCAAAGGACCGCATCGACAATGATGACGCGATCCTCCCGATTGGCAGGCCCAGAATCCACAATTTCGACTCCATCATGACAAGACCAGCCTGGGCATGAGAAATGATGTACTCCAGGTCTGAAGGATTCAGCCCTTAGCTGAGACAGAGTGTGAGCTGCAAAGCATCATCTGGCTGCGAGTTCTTCCAGAACCGTCCGTGTGCACAAGGTCACAGCATCGTGCCTCTGCAAGATTGATTTCGTAAGTCTCGAAATGTGCAGAACGTCTAGATTCTAGATACTATAGGGGCTATGGCACAACCGATGCACTCCGGACCATGCTTAGGCCGCGGGGCTAAGGTTCAGAGTGTGCAGAACTGCACCGATGCAAGCAATGGCATGGTAGCATTCGAAGTGCCAACCTCCCAGCGACACCGCTGGCACAAGTCACCAAAGTTGTCGGCTGCGTCGGGATACATGTGATGCATGCTGTGAGTGGGGGTTCAAACAGCCATGGACGATGAGGTACGCACACACACTGCCGCCCAGATTTCATCATCTGTGCCATCTCCGATGAAAGCGTGCAGCCTGTGTTCCACATCAGTGTTGCCACGCGATCCTGCCACGAAGAGACTGCATCGAAGAAAGAAAAGATGTCAGGGTGCCTTGTGCAAGCTTCCATGTGCTGAGATTCTCGCACAAAATCTATGAACCGTCTCTGCGACTGTAGATCAAGCAACAAGTGACTGCTGCTTACGACTTTGTGTGATGTGCGTGCTTGCACTTCGGCTTCTTGCGACGCCCCGAGCCGCCCTTGAGTCGCTCGCGGATGAGTTTGGATCAGCACACCGAGCGTGCTAGAGCACGACTTGCCAATGTCTGGAATTCAATGCTCCGCAACGCACAACGTTCTCGCACCTGCTTCCAAGGCTCACAAGTCCAATGAGCAAGGCAATCCCAAGACCCGGAGTCCTCACATTTCACTCCCCATTTTGTCAGGGCAGATCCCAGCTGCTTCGCCTTGGCCCAACAAAAACCCTACAGGCCCGAGGGCGCACGCGAAAGCATTTTTGTTTCTCCGGGGGGGGGNNNNCCATTATTTGTTCGCGTGCTTCCTGACAGGCCCTGCACGTCGTCAGGCAGGGGCAAGAACAGATGCCGCAAGAGAGTGCAAGGCCAAACCCAGTAGCAAAGTCTTGCTCACAGGCGCCAAACCCCCTAAGCAGAAGACCTCACCGAAGAAGAAAACAATGCAACACGACTTGGATTCAGCCAAATTGCACGCCGGCCGTGCTGCGCATAAGTCTGTGTCACGTAGCCGGACGGTGTCCTGCAGCGCGACCCGAGTCGCCCGTATCACAAGAGCAGCAATCTACTTGCACCACGACCGGTGTTGGAGATTGGCAGTTTCACGATGTCAGGGCCTCAAACCCCTGGATGCCCAAGAACATTGCTACTGTTCTCACCACCAAAAAGCAGCTCAGACAGGCCGACAAATCTGAAAGGGCGGTGCTTCTATGCGACATAACCAGCACCTGTTTGACGGTCGCGAAGAAGCCCTGAGCTTGAATCGTCGCCGACATGAGCCCCTAAAGCCAGATGCCTGGTGATGATGAGGTTGTCGGGCTGCAGCGCTGCACCCCGATCGCAGATTCGGCTCAGGAGCAAAGGCTCGAGATCCTTGACGCATGGTTCTTTTCGTATGTTCTATATTATTGTTCTACCAAACGCAAAACAGGTGGGAAAACGCGGGAATGCAAGAACCAACAAGGAAAGTCTGAAAGGTACCTTCCGCATGGACTCGGTGTGTCGGTGTTTACAATGTTTGTTGACTTCAACAATGCTGGACACACTAACGAAAGGCTGCAGTGCTGCTGATGTTGTTGGCCCTCTTGCTGGCAGAACCAATGATTGCCTCATTTCCGAAGAGAGCGGTCAGAACACCAGATGGGGCACCAGAATTATTTTCATTTCCTCTACAAGACTAAAAACCCTGCAGGGCTCCAGAGTTTCTGTGGTTACCCACTTCGTGTTGTTGCTGTTATGATCACGCAGGTGATGGCATCAACAGTTCGTTGGACCCTTACACGCTTTTCTAAAGGATTCCCATGTGCCGTCTTTCCGGCTCAACTGAAAGAGCTTAAAAAATCAACTGATGTGTTGCTGAGCTTACTTGACTGTCTAAGACTGACGTCACACATCTTGAATGTCATGTTGTGGAGTGGGAGGTTTCTGTGCCATACTCGGTGCAATTGGGCTCTCTGCACAGATGCTACCACACCGGTGAAACTGCCGCTGAATGCAGAGACCGTGCCCTCTTGACTTAATGCAAGCATCCCTGCCATTCACCGGAATCTGCGTGGCCATGGCTTTTGGCAGAATTGCGTTGACTTGAAAATGTTGCATGTTATGGTTCATTGCTGTGCTTAAAGCCTGACCTCTTCCCGAAGCTTGTACAAGCCTAGCTTCGCAACACTCGAATACGCATGGCCATGCTTGCACGGTGTTATGTCGAGACTCTCGGAACGCCGCTGCGCTCATATTCAAGCTGTTCAATGGTCAAGCTATCAACTCTTCAAGCCCCCCTGACGAGCTGCACAAAATCATGAAGGAACTCCTGAGACGATGGCGATTTGGAGAGTGCCGACGGGATCATTTCGGGTTTGCGTAACATGGGGGAGACAAGGTTTAGGGTTTAGGGTCCAGGGTGCAGGATTCAGGGTTTACGACGTGCGCGGCTTCATCACTGCTGCCAATGCACATGCACCGTGCTAGTGTTGGCTGCCAAACACCTGTTGTACTAACCACGATCGCTTCTCAAGCCGTGTCCAATGTAGCACAACAGTGCGAAAGGCGGTGCAAAACAGAGATGCACGGCATTCTTCAAAGCAAGATAGTAAGCCGTGCCTCCACAATGAAGATTGCGAAATGTCCGGTGCACCACACCATGCATGCTGGACATAGTACGCGAATGACAAGCAAATTATCCGATGGTCAACCACTCTCAAGCACACAACTTCCAACCTCAAATCAGGAAGGGCTCTGCGATTCCCGTAGCTATGTCACCTTCATTTGTTGAAGGTCTTCTGCGGCCGCACTGCCGCAGTCTATCACTGCAGACTTGAATAGAAATGTGCCCCAGACGAATGCTGCTGTGACCCTCGGCACAATCACAAGCTGGATTCGGTGTAAGACATGATGGCGGGCATTCTGCATGAGCCAGATCCCTCTGCCTCCAGTCTGCTAAGAAGCAATTCAGCTTTCAACTTTCTCCGACTTCCCCCTTTTGAGAACTGCAGGGGACAACGCTCTGTCTCGGAAGGTTCAGGGTGCAAGGTCGCGCCCGCAAGCCAAAGAGCTAATTACCTGTCGCTGAGAGAGATCGACGTAAAACTTGTCTAGCCTGGACCCAGCCTTAGGCAAGGATGCTCGCTCGACATAGCTCAAAGCATTCCTGAAGATGCCCACCGTCAAGAATGGACACCCAAAACCCTCCGAAGGCTTCACTCAGGACTCAGAGCCCAGAGAGCTTCCAGTTCAGGTACTCCATACTGGTCCACATCTCCTGCTCCGACAGCGCTCGGTTCCAAACCATGATCTCCATGACGCCAAAGTCCGAAGACTCCGTAAAGTGCCCGTCGTTAATGTACAAGTGGGCATCTGGGTCTGACATCACCGGCGCGTGCTGCGCAATATTCCTCCTCTCCTTGCCCCTGAAGACAACCCCTGCGCTGTTGCCGCACAGCACCAGCCAATCGGTCAAGCCCGTAAGCTGCCCCTCCTCGTTCACCCAGGTGTTGTAATACGTAACCCCCACTTTTCCTTCCCAGTGGCCGTGAAGCCAGTTGGACTGGTTGTGCTGGAGAATTCGCTTTCGTAATCCTCCTTCGATATAGCGGGTGACCGAGCAAATGGTGAAGTCCTGCTTCATGATCTGGCCGAAGTCATAACCGGCGTGGGGGTCGCCGGCGAGGTATGCAACCGGAAACTTGGCACCGTGGCCTGCCTCGACCTTTCTGGTGACACTGCCCCTGGTCGAATGACCCTGCCAGCTGCCCACGGCACTTTTCCACGCTGAGCTGACGTCCTCGCTCTTGAACCAGGCCACCATGGAGGACTTGTCAGCCGGCTGCGGCGGAAGGGGTCCGAGCTTGGAGTTCAGATACTCCATGCTGGTCCACATCTCCTCTTCCGAGAGCGCTCGGTTCCAAACGATGACCTCCATGACGCCAAAGTCCGATTTCTCCCCGGAATGCAGGTTGATGTACAAGTGGGCATCTCCAGATGACTTGAGTGCCGCGGTCTCTCCGTCATTCCTCCTCTCCTTGCCCCTGAAGACAACCCCGGCGCTGTTGCCACACATCACCAGCCAGCCAGTCAAGCCCGGACTCTTCCACGGTGTACGGTGAGGACTGGTCACCCAGTGGTTGTAGTGTGCAACCCCTACAGCTCCGGCCCAGTGACCATGAAGCCAGTTGGGCTGGTTGTGCTGGAGGATTCGCTTTTGTTGTCCTCCTCCGATATAGCGGGTGACCGAGCAAATGGTGAAGTCCGGCTTCATGATCTTGCCGAAGTCTATTCCGGCGTTGATGTCGCCGGTGAGGTAGACAACGGGAAAGGTAGCGCCGTGGCCGGCCTCGACCTTTTTCGTGACGCTTCCCGTCATTTGAGCCTGCCAGCTACCCACGGTACTTTTCCAAGCAGCAGAGTCAGCATCCTCGCTCTTGAACCAGGCCACCATGGAAGACTTGTCGGCTGGCTGGGGCCCCTCAAGCTCTTCTTGCCCTGGCCAAAAGTCCTTTAAAGCTTCGATGGCCGTCTTCTTCGTTTCGACAGAGATCCAGGGGATTGCGGTCAGGACGGCAGCAAACTGCACTCCGATGTCAGCCAAAGGAACTCTCCGACTTTCGCTCTGGAAGGGTCCGAAACCCATCTGGACACCCATGTCCAGTCTGTTGCCCTCGAGGAGGCCTTGGACGCGGAAGTTCGACCTTCCCGAAGTCGCCTTCAAGCTGAAGAGCTCGATGACTTCCTCCCGGTCCTGCTTTCGAGCCCCCTGCATGGCGCTCAAACGAAGCATGGCATCCTCTCCTCGCACCTCCCATGTCCTGTTGGGCTCCATGGAGTCACCATAGTCGATGTTCGCTAGGTAGACTGCCTCAGGCTCTGTCTTCCAGTACCAGGACTCCGTCTTTGCACCATCTTCCACTTTATCGCTGCGGTTGGTGTCCACAAGCGACATGGGTTCAAACCCATGCCGGCTCTCCCCTTTGGCGATGCCAAGCGGGGATCTCCAGGTTTGGTATCCGGTGGCCAGGTTCTTCTTGGAGAAGTCTGCATCATCGCCGAAACGCTTCGCAAGCCTTAGGGTCCGGCTGAAGAGAAGGTGGCCGGCGGTTTTGATCTCCGAACGAAGGACGGACAGGTCGACGCCACCCGGCATTTGGTTCGGCCAACACACCGTGGTGACCAGCTCGAAGATCTTTTCCGGTAGAAGCTCGAAACTGATGCCCAAGACGACGGCCACTACCGGCTGGATCTTGATGCCGAACTCGACTGTCAGGCACTTCTCGACGGCCGTCTCGCCCGTGTAGAAGGAGTAGCCCTGCCACTTGTTCCAGTTCTCCTGTCTGGCACACATGCACTCACGAATTCTCACGCACTCGGGCTCGCACACTCAACTCAAGACACCTGCAAACTGCATACTCTCGCAGAAACAATTTTTTCAAACAATAGCGACAGCTTGGTGATAGCAATGTGACCTGCCGCATGCAGCCATGCACGCCGGAAATCCCCTCTCCTTCATCCACGTGTTGTCACAGGGCACCGCCCACGGCTCCAGCTGGACGAATTCCTCCTTCCTCGCCGACGTCCAGTCGTCTTTCGTAGCCTCCTGGTGGTTGCCAACATGGGCCCCGTTCTTGGATCGGGGAGCAAAAGCCAGGCAAGAGCCCGAATTGGCCTCCCTGCCGTTGAACTGGGTGATCAAATTCGCGACCTGGACATCCTCACCAGGCTTAAATTTTGGCATCGGCACTCCCTTCTGCCTCTGTCCCGAAAAGAACTGCAACAGCGAAGGATGCATGTCTTGCGAGTGCATCTGCACGACCAGATTCCCCTGCTGGTGCCGCACCGGAGCGCTTCCCACGGGCGGGAATTGGGACATGCTGGCCTTCTCGATAAGGGAAGTGCCTCCCTGTAAAGCCTTCATTGCTAAGGAAGTGGCCGCCTTGGCAAAGGTCTCGAGATATTCACCCATCACATCACCTAGCTGGCTCAAGTAGCTCAGAGGGGGTACCCGCTCGACGATCTTGAAGCCCAGGCATTTCGTGACTTCTTCGCCGGACTCGAGGTTTTGGCAATGCATCAGGTCATCCCCCATGGACATCAAGCCTTTCACAGAGTTGACCTGCGCGCCTGCAAGAACGCCAACCGGACTGGGCATGTAGTTCAGTGGCGGCTCGAACTGCATGACGTAGGTTGCCACACGTTTGGCCATGCAGTGGAAAATATCGCCCCTGTTGCAGTGGGCGGTGTTCAGAAGATCATGGATCATGGCGAAGGTCCTGTCGACCCCCTCCTGGCCCGCGTTGATGACAGCGTGCAGCTGCTGCGGCAAGAAGTGCACTGGCGGCTCGAACTGCATGACGTAGCCAGCCACTCTCTTGGCCATGCAGTGGAAGACGTTGCCTCTGTCGCAATGGGCTGTGTTCAGAAGGTCACGGATCATAGCAAAAAGCCTGTCGACACCCTCCTGGCCGGCATTGACGACGGTGTGCAGCTGCTGCGGCAGCCAGTTCATGGGGGGCGCGAACTCCTGGACATAGTTTGCCACGAGTTTGGCCATGCAGTGGAAAGAGTTGCCACGGTCGCAGTGGGCGGTGTTCAAGAGAACGTGGATCATCTGGAACAACCTGTCGACCGCCTCCTGGGAATGGTCGGCAACGCGTCTGACTTGGTTTGGAAGCCAGTTCAATGGCGGCTCGAACTGCATGACGTAGTTTGCCACACGTCTGGCCATGCAGTGGAATACGTCATCTCTGTTGCAGTGGTCGCTGTGTAACAAAGCATGGCTCATGCCAATCATCTTCTGGATGGTATTGAGGTCTGCAGACGCAAGCTCCAAGACATTTGCACCCAGATAGGCCAGCATGTTGGGCATCTGCACATGTCTCTCTGGCCAATGGGTGTTAAAGAGCGTGACTGTCTGGCCGACAAGCGTTACATGGCAGTACAACTTGCCAAAATTGATGCGCAGCTGGTCGCCGTGGAACCACACATTAGGGGCGTGGGTGTAGCAATGGGAGCCAAAGGAGAAGCCCCTGAAGTTCTTCAGGATGTGATAAGCCTTCTCCACGGTGTCGATCACCGTGTTCTGAATGAACTCAACCGTCTTGACGTCGCCCAAGGCCCGGACCTGATCGAAGGCCGAGTTGAAGGCCTCACCGGTGAGACCATCGCCATCAAGGGTCTCAACGGCTGTGTTAATTGCTGCAGTGCCCGCGTCTGTCACGTCGTCCACCCGATCTTCCACCCATCCACCCACAGACCCCCACTTGCTTGAGGCTGTGTGCTTGCTTTCCTGCCGGCAGGCCGAGGAGGCTGCATATAGGGGTTGAGGGTTGAAGGTTTAGGGTTTAGGGTACAAGCCTTGTGCATTCTGGAGAATCTTATTGGGTGACCTGGCGCATATCTCGTCACAATCTTTCAGTCCGACATAGTCCACTCTTAACTCACAGCAGGTTTCATGTGTTCGACCACCGAAACAAGGAGCACATGCGGGGTTGTTCCAAATTCTGGTTCGTTTTGGGGCCATGTAGCAGTACAGTCCTTCTTACATAGGGTACCCAAAAAGGGAACCCTAAGTCAGAACAACCCCCACATCACAGGCATCTCCTAACTCCCCCTAAACCCCAAATGGCGATGGGACCTTCAAGGGATCCTCGGTCGCCAGGTCCTGAGCCAGCGGTGCGCTTCTTGATAGCTCGTATGCTTGGGCTTGAGCTTTCCTTGTGGACATCAGGATCGTGGTTGCGCGTCTCGCGCTGGCGGTGATGCTTGGCCAAAACCTCTTTGAGAACGTCCCCCGCTACATCGGGATCCCGAGTTTTCTTCAGCACCGTGGCGACGTGCTGGACGTCTAGTCGGTAGGTCGGTAGGTCGGTAGGTCGGTAGGTCGGTAGGTCGGTAGGTCGGTAGGTCAGTAGGTCGGTACCTACCCTACCTACCCTACCTACCCTACTCCTTGGAGGGATCCACATCAAGCTTCACAGGCGGAAGCAAACAGCAGCACATGCCGACAGAGCCGCCAAGCAACCAACATGTTCTTTCAACGCCCCGATTTCGCGATGCGCAGCGACCAGCTCGGTTTGCTGCAATTGCACCACCGTCTCCAATTGCGCTATCTGCGGACCAGGGCTGGGTACAGAGCCGTGCTCAGGGTATTGGCTACATGGAGTCCTCTCACACGGGCACCTTGAGCATCATGAACTCCAGGTTGCGGGCCAGATCACCGAAGCCTGCCGTGTCATTGCCGTCGCTGGCATTGCCATCCGTGGCATTGCCCTCCTGACAGGGGTCACGCAAAGAAGAACCGCAAAATTTGCAACTCAGCATAATCTTCTAGGTTGTTGGAGGCCTCCTTCGGCAAGGGCACGGAGTTTGCTTCACCCGCATCATGCCCCAAGTTCTTCTCCAGCAACTTCTCCACCTAAGACGTCAGGATGAAAGTATCTCAAAGTTAGACTCCCTGGCCCTAGCCATGAGGTCTGAATTCCCTCAGCCCCAAGCAGCGGCTGCTACCGCCGGGTCTTTTGAGTTGGTGAGGTTGATCGGCTTCTCGGACAGCTTGAAGGAATGGACGCCGGGTCCAGAGAACCATCCCAGCGGCCCCACCAACCAGGAAATCACCAGAAATCGCATTGCCTTGCTCGGGTGCAATCCTAGACATTCCTAGACATGACTCAACCAAGCGAATACTTTGCGGGCTCTTGCCCCCCTTTGTCCACCTGGCATCTGACCTTGAAACCTGCCTCCGGACAACCTCCACAACAAGGAGATAGAGGGTGAAACACATGACGGACCTAGTGGGTCAGCATGTCGGATTTCCTTTTTTACTCGAGTTGGACCTCGTGCGATCCCAGTTACGAGAATCATGCGGAGCAAACAGGTTGCCCCACAAAGGTTTGCTTCATTTGTTGGCAAAGCTGATAAACGGCTGCATCCTTGCAATGTAAACCCTAAACCCTAAATATTCAATGCCTAAAGGCTCCACACGCAACAACAAACTCGACTCTGATCTCCAGGGAAGTTTGCGATGCAGCGATGCGAAACGTGCAACCTCCAGGCAAAAACAAAAAGCCAGCGCAACCCAGAGTGCTGGATTTCTAGCATGATATGTCTGGTTCAAGCTTCAATGCTGAAGAACAAACAACTTCTCGAATGTTCGCACCACTCGTGTGCGACTGAGCCATGAAAACCCAGCTGCAACAATGTTGCTGCCCACCTTGCTGCTGTGAATAATAATGTGTTCACACAGCTGACGCTAGGGACTTCCGGTCCAGAAACAAAAGCTTTCATTTCAAGGTGAAGCCGAGTGTGCAATCGGTATTTTTCTGCCTCACGCAGAACGAGCATAACAAACAAGGCTGCACACATTCCATCTTCCATGCATGCGCTGTTGAAACACAGTCTGACACCACATTGCGTCGAAGCTTGCCAAAAAAATGGAATCATGGAATCTGAAACCTGCCAAACCAGAAAAAACCGACTTGCACAAACGTCCTTGTGATTTTTTGCTGTCCACGCGGTCCCAGTGCAGGTCGCCCGAAACCAGGGCCAGACTACGGAGGCCACTCAGGGCATGCGGCTGGCAAAAGGAGGAGGGGCCGATGGTTCGGGAAGGAGGTCGCTGAGGAGCGGAGGAT
>CAJNDV010037163.1:63709-113218 GCA_905221635.1 Symbiodinium sp. CCMP2456 | reverse complement strand
CGGAGACTGTTTGGGAGCTCCTGAATTTCGGCTTCGGGATGATTGTTGTACCTAACCTGGTGAAACAGTTAGATGAGGCCGGCTGGGGTGTCGGAAGAGGACCGAGGAAAGCACCATAAGCTCTCCGAAGATGCATGTGAGGTTCACCTGGCACACATGGCTCGGCAAGCAGGGCGACGTTCTCGCTCTTGCAGACGCGTCAGATGGACAAAGTCACTGTAGGGCTGGAGACCTGAGAGCCGTCAAAGCCCAAGCAGCTCACTTTTCACTTCATTTCGCTGAGTGCTGAACCTGCGGCAAGGGATGCTAACTGAGGTATCTCTCTAAGGGCCACGCAGGGTTGCAAATGCTCTTCGGCATGGTCCAGCAGCGGGCCTTGCATTGCAGCGATTAGATTGCGATGCTGCAAACTCGCAGCCTTACAGCCCCCTCCCTTCAGAACCGTCGAGCGGCTGATGAAGTTGGCACCAGTAACTTCGACCCTTTCGCTGCGGCACCGCTCACCTGTGAGCATGAGCAGCCCGGGTTTCGCACTCTCGACTCGCAGCCGCGGCATCTATTGAATCGATATTGAACCGGTTGTCGATAGTACGGTGGCAATGTCCCCCGATGTTCAACGCTGTCAAGTGGCCACATTGGCCCTCAAGAACTCGGAGAAGTCCATCGAAGCCTGAGTGAGCCAGCAGGTCGGAGTCTCACTGCAGCTTGCCGCTGCATCGAGGTGAAGGCAGTGGATGTAGATTTGGCCGCTGAGGTCCTGCCAGGCGGCTGTGGGGTTTAGGTGTTATTGGCACGCCTTCGGCTTGGCGAAACATGCCCTCCAGCAGGTCCAGCAGTAGAGACATGAAAAGTCAAACTTCATGCTCGTCACGATCCCGCAGTCCTGCGGGCAATCCTTCCATACCCCCTTATCGTGTGACACCTCCTGGCGAAGAGCTTTGAGATGCAGAGAGTCACCGCAAACGTCTGCATGTCGCTGACGTGCTCAAGTTGTCAGATGCTGGACGCCCGCGGTGCTCGTGGACGCACAACATTGAAGCCCCATCCTCGAGCCACAGATCTGTGTGCCGTGTGTTCACCTCGGCAGGACACGCACAGAGGAAGACGAAGTGCACCTAAACCCAAAACCCTAAATCGGTGACTCAAGCGCCGGGCGTTTGAGAACCAGTCCTCCGGACATGGGTCGCCACATGAACCTGCTGTAGTTGTTCGTGCTTAACAAGTCTAATCGTCATCTTCGCAGCTTGGCCTTGAGTTACGACCTGAAAGCCATCCTGGCATGTAACTCGAACCTGAGCGGAGCCGCTGTGAAGGAAGCGGCTCTCGGTACTGTCGGCCACCTCGCCATGAGCTGCCCGTGGTTGGCAGAAGGTGTCGATGTAGGTGTCGGCTTTGAGTGCAGGTACGATGATCTGAACGAGGTCGCAGTCAGTGCAGATGCACACCACTGCAGCGCAGCTAAGCTGAGTTATCGAAACTTCAAACGTGCCGGCTTACCCGAGCTCCGTTGTTGGTTATGTCTCCAGCTGGGCAATCTGGAGAACACAGCCCCACGGCACGCACGGCACCGTCATCGCAACTGGGCCCAGACGGCGAACAAATCAAGCAATTCTTACAGCGTAGCAAGTCCGAGACTCCAAAAGATCTAAAAATGTGCTGAGCCGCGTCAGCTCCAGCTCTCCGGAAAAGGTCAAAGCACCTCTGCCAGTCACACTGATGTTTTGCAGCGACAACAAGAGCCTTCGCTGACTGGACTTGGGCAGAGGCTGGCAAACAAGGTCTCACAGATGAAGGTGCCGGACTGCACAGACAGTCCCAGCTCACAACATATGATATGATGCCCGCCGTTACCAAACATCCCCTTCAAGCCTCTCCATGGGCCAGGTTGGTGTAGAAAACCACAGCACCGTTCTGCTCCTGGGCTCGGAGCATTAAGTCTCGAATGGTGTTGCCGAGTGCACTTAGGGCGTCGGCGACATTGCCTCCAATACATTGCCGTCCACACCTGGGCGACGCAGTTGACACGTTTCATGGAAGTTCCGTGCACGCGCAGATCAGACCGCGCTTTTTGAGCAGGGTCTGCACAAGTGAAGGTTTCAACATGTACCTTCACCATTGTTCACCAGATGCTGCCTGTTGGAAGTACCTAGATCCTGGCTAACCCAGCAGCATTGCGCAAAGGGACAGAAGCCGTAGAGCCAATGCTACCAGACAAGCAGACAAGCTATGTGCCGGCAGGCAGCCTGCCGCTGTTGCGCACGCTGCCATCCTGGCAGCGTTAGGCAAGCGGCCACGCACGCTACTACTCACAAAGTGTTTCTGGAGCACATGCCGGAAAAACAAAGCAGCGGAAGGTGATCTCAGCACCCCAGGGTGCAGGACAACCTCAGCTCGAGAGTGTCAATACTGCAGATTGTCCCAGCAAGGGATGGCACTCAAGGTGCACACCATCGATGGACATCTCGTGTGCTTAGCAAAGAGCTCGCCAGGGCTCCGACTAATATTTTGCTCCGTTCCGTGCTGGATGCCTGGATGGTTCACCCTTGCACCTGGGGATCCGATGCCACGTCAACCCAGCTTGATACTTATACTTGTGCAACTCTACTTCCAAGAACCGTGCCGTTTGAGAAGATGAACCCGGACGTGCCTTGAGTCTCTGCCATCTGCACGTTCGTCTGTGCATACATCTGTTCCAAGTTGGAGACAGTTCTGGCCACAGAAGCCCTCAACCATTCTAGCTTGTCCATCGTCACAAACCTCGGCTGGCTTTCGACACCCCATGAGGCTTCGTGGAGGCAAAGTGGACAAGACGAGGCTCTGGGATGGCGCCATTGTAGGTTTCAGAAAATCGACTGTGGCTTCTTGCAAGACCACAGTTCTAATTTGGTTACGAGGCACGTAGACATGCACCGTCATGGCTTCGCTTCAAACACCAAGGCTGTGGCGACAGTGATGTTCCCGGCATGCGTCGCTGCTGGGCACCTTCAAGCTTCAGCTTCAGGCAGCTTTGCGGCGCCAACCCGTCCGAGGACAAGACTCTACCGTTGTGTTCTCTCCGTGCTCGAGCGGCTCATGCCTGGGCACCGCAAGGAGAGCGAGCATCCCCGATGCAATCAGCCCCCGCATCTGAAGGCATGCATAAAGTTACCGATCAGTGAACATACTCGTGAGCATGACTCATACTGAAGTTGCTGTGCAACGTGACGATTACTTCTAGACTAAAGATTCTAACATAACATACGACGGATTCGAAATTGCCGTCACGGTTTGCTAGCCGATATTAGGGTTTCTCCGGGACAGGATTCGAATGATCGATGCGCTCTGAAAGCCAACACTGATCGAAAGCTCAGCTTCGGGCGGAAGCGTGATGGTGTTGGAAGTGATGGTACCCGCCACACAGTTCATGTCTGGCGGAGCCGCGGGTGTCGCAGGCATTTTGGATATACCCCTCTCAATCCCCTTCCCATGTCTGATCTGAGGACAATGCAGCAGAAGCCCTCGTACAGGATCACAACACCATCAACACATCCAACCTCGTTCGGTCTCTCTTTCCGTGTTGCCTTGCTTCCCTCCGTCCATGTCGGGATGCTTGACTGTTAACAACCCTACTCAGGTCAAGTCTCTTTCGGACAGAGGAAACAAGGCGCAAGTCGATTCCACAGGAACTGGAGAACCCCCCCGGCTGCACCTTTATGTCTGGCGCGGTTTGGGGCCCTCACCGGCACTGCTCACTTGTTTGTTCGTTCGTGTGGGGAGAAACATGCCTCATCATTCCTTCCTGTACGGTCCCCGCCAACCTGCTGCTGGTCGCTGCGGCGCACTACTTCGTGGATCAGCAAAGTTTAAACGGCCTCCCCAGCGCCTCGAATTGTGGGGTTCTTCTGGGATTATAACTGTGCTATTTTACAAGCCCTTTCGGGAGGACTTGCTTCTTCCGATGTGGAGCTCCTTACCTTTACCATCTCAGCTGCATGGCACCCTAACTGCCCCCCTCCTGCTCTACGACTACCCACTTCACTCCTCACCACCCCCACGCATCTCCTTCAGCCCGTGCCCTCCCGTGCAGACAACCTCTCTCGTTTTCCTTCTGTGGGGCATTTCAGACATCCGGGTCCGAGACGTAAAAGCCGCCGTTAAAGCCAGGATTGCCTTGGTGCGGTTGGAACAATGGGTCGGTGGCCATCGCAAAAAACAGCAGCTTCACATGCTGTGACAATCATGCTGCACTGTCTCAAGAAGCGGCATTCCAAGGTCACGTTGGTCATGTGCGGAATAATGCCGTGACTGCAGAACAACTCAAGCAGAAGTGCTTCCGATACGACATACAGGAAGGGTCTTCCCGGCGGCCTCACAGCTCGGACTCCCGTTCCAACCTGTCCTGCTGCACAGTGGCGGTTGCATCGACCTCCACAAAAGCAGTTCCTCTGCAAAGACACGAAGGAAAAAATCACAGAAGCTGATGCCTAAGTTGTAGTCGGGACTCACGCTGCCGTCGTTGCAGAACAGCACGAGGCCTCTGCCCCCAACAAGGGCTGTTTTGACAAAAGACAGTCGAGGACTCCGAGCCGCTGGCGCCCAGTCAGCATGTCGTTCGGGCTTTGGCAGGCTGCCCAAACCCCTCTGCTGTGGTCCAGACTGGCATGGAGGCCGCAATTCTGCAACTTCCGAAACATGGCTGGACATACGAGGCTGGCTCGTCGTACACCACGAAACCAGAGACGGCAGGAGCCATTCCGGAATCAGCCTGTTCGGGCGTGAATTGGCATGTGGCAGATGCAGCCTTCTTAGCTTGCTTTTCGACAGTAAGTCCGGGGCCGTGGTATTGAGCGTCCCTTCGTCGCAATGCCTACAGGAGCGATATTGCTGGTCCCGGAATCTCAACAAACAGGAATAGGAATGGTAGATCCCGGTAACCGTCTGCTCGCGGCTGAGATATTGCCGCAACTGTATTTCGGAGACAAAGCTGCAGAGACTGGTCGGAAAAGGGACAATACCACCAGCAACAAGCAAACCGCGACCTTTTCGATACCGTTGTGCACATTGCAGCACGCGCGTTCTCTTTGGTTCAGGGCCAAGTTCACATCAACCAGTGGAGCCATGCATCACTACAAAGACTGGATTCTCCACTATCCATCAGGAGAAGCATGGCTGTGTGCAAGCAAAGGCTGTCTGTTTTGTTCTTATTTGGACAGATACGGAAAGCTAATGCAGTACAGCATGCAGGACAGGCGACTCCGCAACAGATGTCGCAGAAAGCTCTTATATGATGAAAACGCTCGGAATTTTAGGGATATTTTGGTAGTGTAAGGGCTTTGAAAATCCATCGGGCTAGTCAGGGCTTCTTGATTCTGTGTTTTATAATCTACAATAATTCGGATACCAGGATTTAAAGTGCATTGTGTGTAGGATTTGCCTGCATTTTGAAGACGTCCTGGAGTTTAGAGACGTTTTATCAACACTACACAATTTGATTTTTTTGCGCTAGGGTTTCAAGTGAATATAAGTAGAACTTCTAGACTTACAGTGAAATTTGTATGGGATTTGCGTCTACTTTTTGAGACATTCCCGATTTCAGGATAATTTAGTGTTCTAAAAAACTTAAACCTGCTGTAGTCCAGCCTGAGCTGAGACCATGCTGCCCTGATTATGACTGCAATCAGTCATGCAAGACAGGCGACTCCGGAACAGATGTCGCAGAGGGCTATAATTATATGGAACACTGATGCACAGCGCTCAACGGTGGAAGAGCCCTTCTCAAGCAGAGCGTTCCATGTTATGAAGGATTGCAGAACCGCCAAAAGCATGGACAGTGCAGCGCCATTCAGCACCCAGCAGAGATCAAGCAAAGGTTCGGGTAGCCTGTGGCTGAGCACGCACCGGTTCGGGTAGCCTGTGGCTGAGCACGCCTGAAATTGGCCTGATTTGCACTTCGCGTCTGCCATCCTCTTACTGGAGGGTTCTCTGTATTTGCCTCGGGCACTTTCATCTGACAGACGGATTGCCAGCCGGGCTTGCCGTATTCCGGGGTCAAGCTCTTATCCAACGAGCCTGCATGGACGGGGACAAAGCATCCCATCTACAAACATACCAGGGGTACGACTTCGCACTCACGAGCTGTGTCCTGTGACCCGTCCAAAGTCGATGGAGGAGTCTGCAATGCCTGGGCTTCGGACCAAAAGTGAAGACAGGGAGCCCTTGCTCTGACATTTCTTTCAGTCTCGGCTACTCTTCGTGACAAGTCATAGTCACCAGAGATGGTGCCGGAATCCGCTATGTGGTGGGTGCCTTATCGGCATGGGTAAATGCAGGTTGTGCAACCTTGAAGGTGTCATGTGGTAAGGTCTGCCAAAAATATTGCCACGCCGACCAATATTTTTGAAGAGATCTTCGGGTTGGACGTCCGTCATAGTCTTGAATGTCCGCACGAAGTTGCATGATACGTGTCAGTGTATCGCCACAGCCCATTGCGGGTCTGGTTGTTGCGTGGCAAAGCACTGGCGGTGAAGAAAATAAGGTTGTCCAGGTCTTGCTTGTAGGTAGTGCAGGAAGCCGTGAATTACATTTTCAACTATCCACGCATTTCCATCTGTCAGGAGAATACACGGTAACTCCGGGAAATTCTGATGCAGCTGATATCCACATGCACAGGAAAAGTTTTGATTGGATCTGGAAGGCGTTTGTCTGCCGAGTGGGTCAGTTGTCCCAAGCTACTCTTCTCCGCCTGCAGCAACATCACATCTTCCGTTGGCAGTGTACCTTTGTAGATACGCGAGCGGCACAGAAGGAAACTCATGAACCGGAAAGACCTAGGCTTGTCTCCTCGTCGACAAAGAACAAGAGCTGCACCACTGCTGTCTTTTTCTTGACACATAGTGGAGCTGGCTGCTGAGCTGTTTGCTCTGATGCCGGAGCTGGTTCTGAAACGGACCGCTCCGCTGGCTGCTGAGCTGGCTATAGCTGGCTGTTGAGCGCGCCATTCCTTGCAGCCTTTTAAGTAGGCTTCTGCTTTGGCACGAGCCACCTCTGCTTTTAGGCGCTGCTCCTTCTCCTCATCGGTTCGAGATCTGGCTTCATCCACTCGCTCCTCTGGCTCAAATCCAGCGTAGGCACGTTCTCATCCTTCGGAAAAAGTCCTTGCCTAGATGATGAAGCCGGGTGTGGGATGATCGCCTCAGAAGTGTTGAATCTCTTCGCTGGTGGAGCTTTGCTGGTGGGTCAGAGCACTTGCCAGAGCCGGAATCGGTTCTCAGGGATGCATCAGGAGCCACGGATGCAGCAGGAGCCGTGTCCCTGTCAGCTATGTCTACCCCATCCTCAGTTTCATCCGACACTGCAGTCACGTCGTTCCTCATTTGTGTTCCCCATGAATTCTCCTGGTCATTAATGTTCTGAAAAGTCCTTGTGCTCGTAGCTGTGCTTCGCGAAGGGTCTCCAGGCTGACTGCAGCAGCCGAAGCGAAATGTGTAGTTCCCGAGTTCATTGCTGGGAATCTTTCTCCAAGCTGCTGTGGCTGCATGGGTAAGCTTTCAGAGGCAAGAAGGCTGATTTTACTCATCGTGCTCCTACAACCCTATAGACTACACCTGTTACTGGCAGAGCGTGGTTTGGATCTACTTGGTCATTCGACGGAGAGTCCGAGTCTTTGAAGCTATGATTCGCCGTACCCTGCACTATTCTGTGCAGCGAGGTCGCGTGGGGATACGATGCCAGGTGCAACCAAACAATAAACCTGGACAACAGTCACTAGAGACACAAGCGGCCAATGGATGAAAGCCTTCAGAGTCCACAAATATCATCCCCACTCGACCAGAGTCCTTTCATGTCCCCTCCGAAGCCTTGGCAGGCCCAGAGTCTAGACTGATGAAAGGATCAAATGCAAGCAGATGCTGTGAAGCTATGATCCTTTAAATTCGAGCAGGGAAAGACTCCTGTACACGGCATTGGCGCGCGCACTTGGAGTCAGGTGTCCGCTGCCGGCTGGTGCGGCCGCGATGCCTGGCCGCTCAGGAAGCGAATTCAGGAGAAAAAAGCAGGGCATCCGAGAATCTCCGCTCCGGAGTCAAAGCTCGGAAGATCTACCAAAAGCTGCCTCATCACTTTGCAGACCTAACATGACCTGGCTGACATCGCGGCATCCGAGCTTTGACGGGACGTGTTCGTAGGAACACCCTGGAGTACAAAACCCCAGTCGCAGGCAGGCTTTTAATTCGCTGTACAAGAAGGTGGGCATGCTGGCTACTGCGACGAACTGGCGGCACCATGCTGTACCCAAAACTAGAGATGTCTGGCTTTGTAGCAACAGGCTTGCAGATCAGCTGTGCTGACTTGCAGTGGAGCTGGAAACGGCAACCAAGCGCCATTTCGTTCGTTGAACACAGTTGTTCCGGTTGTCGACTCAAGTGCCAAGCTGATCTGCATAGCGATGCAATGCCAGGTTCCACGAATTCCGAGTCAGATCAGTTTGTACAGCTGTGCCGGAGGCGTCCAGCCCATCTTGCCTCTGACAGGTGGGTCAAGCATCTGGTTGGATTGGGGGGGGGGACTGCACGAGCCTGAAAGCCTTGTGCCTAGCGCTCTTGCAAGAAGATTTGCCGGAGCTAGTGGGAAGCACAAAAGCAATGACAACAACAGCAAGTGCCACTGAAGCAGGCCGTTTCAATCAAGTTGCGGCAGCATCCTTAGCTGGTTCCACGGCCAACACTGTCTCGGCTACAGTAGATTGTCCATTAGACCATGGTAGGTAAGCGCTAGCATTGGGCCGGAAACGAAGGGCAACACGCATAGCAAAGGAATGTCTCCACTCTGTAGCCGAAACCGGGATTCTCTCTCCCCCGCAAGTCGCGTTCTTGATTCTGGTCAATGGGCAAGCAACACCACTGATGGGCTGTATCCACAAAGGACCCGTGTCAGTAGGTCCCCAAACCCATATCTTGCAACCCGGTGGCTGTAGAAATGCACGGAGATGTTGCTAAGCAGCGTCTCAACCTGGCAAAAAAACCGAGGTCATGCAACTTCCTGCGAAGAAAGCATGCAGCCAGACATGTTCATCTGAACTTGTTTCGCAGGGGCGGCACCTTCTGCTTGGCAACCTCTAGCTCCTTCTCGCTGCTGCAACTCCTCAGACAGCACTGCTTGACTTTAGTGTGTCATGCGAGATGGGAAGATATGTGAAGCATCGTGAAGCCATGAAGGCGGCCACTGCGAGACAGGGAACAGTGCAATCTGCAACGGCGTATCGCCCTTGCGTGAGTGGACTGAGCAGATCGGTTTGCTCCAGATTGAAACACTGGCAAACCGAGATAATGCTTCCAACTTCTCGCGCCTCCCGTGCTACACCGTTCCGGAGGACATCGAAATGGGCACTTGCTCTCCCACGGATCCGGACTTTGCAGTCATCCGTGGCGATTGCACGCATATTGCCTTCAGACTGGAACGGACGGATACTTGGACAGTGATAGCATGCAAAATAAGCTACAGGAGTGGCAGGCCATGCAGAAGGGAGTGCACTCTCGGCATTCCAAGGCACAGCCCTCACGGCCGATGAGGCGAGGGACGAGATCGAAGTCTTTGTGCTTCTCACTGTTGTAGCCGACGAAGGAGAACCTAGAGACTCGAAGTGATATCTTCCAGCTCAAGTCCGGTTTGATCGTCTTTGTGATGACGCTCCCTCAAAGATCAAGCTCGCCAAGAAGCTTGCAGGTTGCTTTGCGTGACACACCTCACGTGATTGGTCCAATCAAAACAGTTGATAAACAGAGAGTCTGTGAGGAAACGTGTCAAGAAAACCCAGTGCAGTGCCAATTGCGGCCAGGAACCACACTGACCGGCTGCACCGCCTGCCCAGGCTTGCTGAGTAGGTCACTGAACGCGCCACCAAGGCGTTGCAGTCTCAATATGATTCGCTCGCATTTCACAGGCACAAGACTATGCCACCCTGACCTAAGTCTCTGATCCTTGGAGCTTCACAGGATGAGGCTTCTTGACTAGGGCGAGACTGTTCCACATCGGGGCTGGTGTAACGCTCCACCAACCCTACCAAGCGATCCTCTGCTTAACTCGCAACAGTGCCATCGAAGTACTTTCAACCCTCCGGCTTCTGGCCCCTTCCCCAAGCTCTAGGACCACTTCGTGGCAGGCCTTGCGCGGCTTGCCCAACACAAGGCCCTGGCGGAAGTGGCTGTAGTTCCGACAGCCTCAGGCGAACCACAAGGAACTTCTATCGCCATCTTTCGGTTCTTCTGCAGTGCAGGCATGAGACGGCTCTTTCTGCTTCTTCTTGGCAGCTTTCGCAGACTTCGGCTTCTGGTTGCTTTGGGGAGCACATGTCCTAAGTGCAGTTTCAGAAAGCACGTGAAGGCACCTTCCAGATCTCGCTGATGGCTTCTGGTGTACTCGAGCGCGCGACTTTGTGCCGGCCACTCTACGCTTGTGGATTGAGCCGTGGCTGCACGTAGGATCCTGCCATGACATTGCCAACTGAAGCGCGCTCGCAAAGTAAGTGGGGCTCGCATCGTATCGTCGAGCACAGGCCCGACGCTGAATGGGTGTGCCTACCCGACCAGACATATTCCGATTTCTGCGGAAACCTGACATCAAGGGAGCCTTGTCCAAGCATCATCCGAAAAGGACTCTGGGAGGGGGTGAGGTCAAAGCTCAGACGGAACATCATGCGTCACGCGGCGTTTCGAGAAGACAACGTGCATATACGGCATGTGAGGGTTGGGTAGGATTGGGAATAACATCGATGAACATCCCCAGCAAACATGAGTCCTGTTCGAGCAGATCAGCTGTAGTATCCGAAGCCCACAGACATGTCGTGTCGGCTTCGTCCAAAGTTTGCGTCAACCTCGGCAGGCTGAAAGAGAATGTTTGGAGAAACTTGCAAGACTTTGCCGGCGAGACAACAGCAGCCCAAGCGCTACACAGCCACAGGAACGCCCTTCAAAGGCCCAATGACTTGCCAGGACGATTTGGGAATCGCTGAAAGCCTACGCGAGCCTTCGAGCGAGTTAGAATTCAAATGCTGCGCGAGCACGATTTGCACGGCGCACGAGCCGTGGGGCGAAAATGCACTTTTGTGAAGAACACCGAGCGTCGTGCCACGACACTGTTTGGGGAACAGTAGCCCACCCATCCACCCACCCTGTGAAGAATTCTCCTGTCAGCTTCTTGAACTGGTGACCCCAACATCAAGGAAACGGAAACGTGCCTTGGCCCCCCGAGGAGGTTAGCGGATGTATCATTGCTGTATGGAGTTTGTCCGTGTGTGAAACAAGAGGATGGATCTTCCCTGGTGGCTTACTTCAGCTAGGGCGGTTAACCAGGCTTAAGGACCTTTGGGCCAACTGTTGTTTAGTACTCGGCCTGGGACGCCATCGACTCGCAAAGTGAGTCCTCTGAAAGAAGAAATTCGAAGGAACGATCTGGTGTGGCAATAAGGCACTTACAATCTCAAGCGGGCGAATGCAACGCAAGAAGGACGGTTCCCCCCGTGCATATACCAATGAAGATGCCTCTCTTTTCGCGGTTTTCGTGTAAAACCCAGGTCGACCACCCACTCACCCGCAAGCTACGTGATGCCACTTTAACTGCTGAGGTCATTTGCTATCGTCGTCTTCCCCGGCTTGCACCTCTTACGAAACCCAGGCAGCCAGGAGCTGAGGCAGAATGCGGGCCATTAGACGTTTCAGCAGAAGAACGGCAACTCGAGACCGGGAGGAGGTCGGATGCAGAAGGGCAGCACCTGTCTCTGCATCCATGCATTCGCTGCTGCTCTGCTGCTTTCTCGAAAGTCACCGGTTGGAGAGTTCTCTGCGGTGCAAACGGCCTTCAAACGCGCAGGCTCCTCCTTTGTCCCACAGCGAGGCTGCCGGCACAGTAGGCTTCCCCGACCGGCCAGTTCCTGGCATAGGGCGTCTGGGATTCCCGCAACGACCCACAATAGTTCAACAATCAAAATCATAGGACAGGAAGAGACGGAGAGGCAAGCGTTGTCCTGCAGAAGGCTCACATATGCAGCTCTGTCGTTAAAGCATTCCTTCAGGGGCCGGACTTGCGAACGGCACTACGGGATTTCTCGACAGCTCTTGCCTCGACTTGGTCTAACAGCAGCTTGGGGGACAAGTAAAAGCTGCTCTCTAGCAGATTGTGGGAGGCATGGGCGTTGAGAGCCATGGCACGATGTTGAAAAAAGGCTGAGCCAAAAGCTACATGGTCCCCAAAGATCGAACGATTGCCTTGCTGCACCCTCACAGCTCTGGTTTCGCCGCTCAGCTGGCGCACCTTTGGCATAGCCCACTGCGAACGGATGTAAACCCATTGATACCTGATCAACTGCTCTGCAGCTGTGCCATGTCTTTCGGCGCAGCATTTCGGCTTCAATGCGGTGTCAGACGACTCAAGGCTGCTGCACTCCAAGTCCACTAAGCCGACCTCAGAAGTTTGCGCTGAGCTTGGAGCCACCCTACACGTCTTTCCGCCTAAGTCACTGAGGCCGGAGCCCACCCCAGCGGGCAGCCCTGGGTCCAAAGGGCCTCTCAACTGTCATGCCGCATCCATGCGCGTCCTAGCTCTAAGAGTTCGTCGCCTCGTGGTCCATGCTTGAGTAATAGATTGTAGCAGAGCCAGATCTCAAAGCACCTTGCAATCTCGTTCCACTCGCTTTGTCTTGCCTCGCGTGTCCACCGAGCCTGCCGGACAATTCGTGCCACATCTTCCGAGGACATGTGCCGCCTCAGACGCGTTCTCCAGTCTTTCGGCAAGGGGACGTAGCAGAGTCGGATGCCGAGGCTTGCACGGAGCCATCGTTGCAGAAGATCGTCATGTTGCCCAGCGTGCCGCTGGGGCATGGCCTGGAGCAGAGATCCACAGAGTCCGCAAGGAGAAACCTCTTCGCACCAAGGCTTCCACCCAGCACCAAACTCGCCTGGCTCGCACTGCGTGCCACTGCTCGGCTTGAACTTCAGGCTATCAGACGCAGCTAAAGGTGACCCTGAGCCGGTGTGTCAAATCCTTAAGCCTTTGGCCTGCTGATGCCTGGGGTCCCCGACATGCTGCGACAGCAGAGCCGATAACACTAAACTTTCGAGCGGGCCCACAGAGGTCTCACTTGAAGAGCGACGAAACAAGCTGTAGGTGCCCAAAACTTTCGCTGTCCATCATAGCCAAGCAAGATAAACAGGCATACTCGAGCAAGATCAACGGACCGGCGTGTCAATCGCAGGCTGGGAGTTGGGTCTCTGTGAAGGCATTAAATTCAGAAGAGTCACCGTGCCGCGTCGGTGGATACTTCACCTGCGGTTGATGTGACAAGTCATGTATACAAAGGCCACAGTTTAACGAGCTTGGCAATCTGATGTGTCAGATGCTTGCCGGATTTTTTTCGTGAAGTTTCAAGCCTCCCGTGCTTGAGCAGCCTGATCAAGCCACGCCAAGCAGAATTCGTGGGTTTCTGACTGACTGAAGCACACAATCTTGCGACAGTACCATTGTTACAATACTTGTGACCCATGAAAGCTGCTTGGGCAATACTTGCTCAGGCACCCCACAGAGGGTTTCGCCGGCGACAAGACTCTGCAAAACCAGCATACAACTCATACGTGCATGTCTTCCAACACAACCTTGTCTTGAAAAAAACATACGGCTGCCGGCCAAACACTCCTTGTCATTCCCACACCATCTGCCAGCTCTGCAAATATCTGAAACGATGCCTGTGTTTTGTGTCTTTAATTGACTCCTGATTGGCAAAGGAAGTGCCCTCTCAAGCGATGCGACGAATACATGTGTAAACCCACCTCCAAAGGATGCGACGCCCGCTAAAACCGTCATTCAAAAAACAGCAGATGCATGTGGCTCAGGCTCCCAAAAAACACCTTGTGCAAATTGCCACGGGCTTGCCCCGTCACAACTCTTCATTATTAATCGCTCTCAGTGAGGATCGTGACCAGCTGAAAGCTCCTGCGATTTCATCGGCTCAATAATACCACTGTGGAGGCGCAGCCGCCGATGAACCATGCCTTCTCAAACTGTAGGCCTCGTGCGTGGTTCTACCTTACAGAATGGTGGCACGGCACTGGGGAGCTCACGCTGTAAGAGGATGTAAGAGGGCTTAGGGCTTTTGGAATCACCACAGGGTCAAAGAGGCCTATTGTGCACCAGGTCGCCCCATGTGGAGCCCAACTCTTCGAAGGTTATTCCAGATGAGTGGCAGGACCCAGCGCTTGCTTTCGCGGCCCTTCGGTGCATGCGCGGCTGGTCGCGGCAGGCAACCTGTCAAAAGGCTTCCCGGCTGTGCATCGTGCTTAGCAAAACATGGCTCCCCCTAAAGTCATCAAGCTTGTCGAGCCACCTTCCTCCTGTCGTCCCATGGCGGGAGCTGTCTGCCTTTGACGGCTCGACCGTCGACAGAGCAAGCGATCACAGCCAAAGTCCAACAGGTGTCCTCGAAAGCAGCGCCAGGAGTGGGTCAAAGTCCGCGGAGTTCCCTGCGAGTCTGCAGAAACCATACGGCAGAAGCAGCTATGTTTTCCAGGTGCACGAAGTGTTTCCTGAAACGAAGTCTCAGACACTCCGCAGTGGGCCCCACCGGCACAGTCAGCTTGCAAGACAGGATCCCACCTGGATCCACGGCCGCCCGGGCCTGTCTTGGACCGAGTCATCGCATGGCAAGCTATGGCAACATCTGATCAATGCGAGGTACCCAGGCGAGCGCAGCAGCGGACTGCAACGCTGTCGCAGCTGCAGCATGTTCCTGTGCGGAGATGGCAGCCTGCTGGACGCTGCCAAGTGATGCTGCTGACGCACACTGGAAGCAGAAGATGAGAAAGCAAGCAAACATGCAATGGCTACTGCCAGTAGTCAGTTAGTACTAGCATCCTCCAACATGGGAAACTCGTCTGCACAACCTAGGTGCATACACATACAGAGAGAAAGACAGATGATGGATGGATGGATGGATGGATGGATGGATGGATGGATGGATGGATGGATGGCTAGATAGCTAGATAGCTTGATAGATCTATCCATACGTACACGTATACATGCGTACATGCCTACATACCTACACGCACATACCCTGCACACCCACACACCTAAAACTACCAGTCTTTTATCTTGTGTTTTCTTCCGCTAGGGTTGCTCATCTTTCATTGCTGCATCATGTACTGTGTCATGTCCTTCTACTAAACTATGTTACAGTGGAGATACATCATTATTACCTTTGAAGACCCCGTGGTGTCCAGCAGCAGGCAGACGCCTGCGGACATGCTCGACTCAGCAAGCGAGTCAGGAAAGGGATATGACAGCCAGACTAGTCCAATCCACAACCTCGGGCACCGTGTACTATAACATGTTTATATATATATACACACACACATATATATATATAAAGATTGTTCTTACAGTACTACAATACATTATGGTCAGGCTCAGTGCAGTATTTCCAGTATGGAAAGGCATGAACTATGAACCTCAGTACTTCAGTAATTTCAACAGGCATAGCTGCCAAGGCACATTGCCAAGTATTGCCAAGAGCCCGTGAGTTCCTAATGCGGCCAAGAAGCTGCTGCAGCTGCGGCTAGCAGCTGTTCACTGCTGAGCTCCTGGTTTGCCGGAGGATCCTCAGCGTCGCGCTCTGAAGTGCTCATGCGTGTGTAAGTCAGCTCTGCTTGTCGTGGGCAGGTGCGCGAGCGCCTTACTGAGACGGCCACGCACTCCTCGTCCGGCCATGACAGTGCCGGGCTGTCACAGCCTCATTAAAAAGCAGCTCATACATGCAAAACAATGGAGCATCCAACTCATCAATTGGCACCTGGGACTCTTGTCGGAGGCGTGTGGCCAGGCAGAGGCACCTAGACATGAAGCTGTGTCGGTGACCTAGGGCCCCAGTTTTGGCCCCGTTACTGCGCAAAGCTTGGCAGATGGCCTTCATGGGCAAACTTGATGGCGGAGTCATCATGTTCTCTTTGTACGCCTTCGGAAGGGCAGTCTTGAGCTTCACGCAACAAAGAGCTTGCGAACCAGCTGCTAAATTGGTACTGCCAGGCATAAGTACAGATTTCCATTAAGGACCAAAACTGCCAATTCTGAGCAACCGCCGCAACCCCAACCGGTGCACAGCAATCAGCAGGACTCGACGGCTTCTGAACGATCTGAGCCTTCTTGGGCGTGGTGAAGATGTCCGGCGAGTCTAGCGACGTAACAGGCGAACGGCTTCAAGTGACGAGGGAGCTGCACTTGCCTCCAAGATCCCTGTTAGACAGGTCTTGGAGCACTCGGGGCTGCAGCCCTGGAGGCGCGCGGACAGAATCCTGCATGGGGCGATCTAGCAGTGCAAGTCATAGACCAGACTTCGTCTGAGCGCGGGTTCTGTCCGAGCCTTCTTGGGTGTCTTGAAGGTCTCCGGAGAGTCTGGCCGACCACCGAGCAAGTGACATTTGCATTGTTTGCCATCACGTCCCCTGCACCTACTCCAGGATCCACGTACACCTCCTCGCAACGCGATATCAGATCGCATTCTGCTGCAACGTCGAAACCGTCGCCAGCTGAGTTTATGGCATTTTCGATTCGATTCTCATCCTGGACCTTCTGCAGATGGGGAGCCAAAGGGAAGCGGGGAGCACTGTCATCATTTTGGAGCACACGGGGCCTGGAACTGTCGAAGCTCTGCTCGACCGTGGGCATGCCGGCAGCGCTCACCTCTCCGCACGGCTTCAGTGTGCTTCGGCGCAGCGAGTCAGCAGGAAACTCCCATCTCAGACGCCTTTCTTACAGTGACCGCGGGCGAAGAAGTTACACAGCCTCCGAAGGCACGGCACTGAGAAGCACATTACATGGAAACAGAGAGAAAGCGAATTGAGAGACGGAGCGAGCGGGAGGGAGGGAGGGGAGGGCGCGGGACGGAGGGAGAGGAGAGGTATACGATGCTGCCATGCAGCTGTGTCTTGTAGACGCTTGGACTCACCCGCAGCTCTTGTTCGCCATGAGCAAACTTGCAGTCAGCCTGCATCGCGGCGTAGCTGGGCCATCAAGTACCAAATCCCGGCACAGCGCAAACAAACCAATGCCTCCGCACACATTCCACCTCAACACTGCACAAAGACAGACAGCGTAGGCTCGCGACTCAACAAAATAGTGCCGAGAGCTGGATCCGATGCTCAAACCCTAAGAAAAAGACAAGACACGAGAAAAGGCACGGCAAATGGCTGTCTTCCTGAGTGATGCCACGATGGCACAAAGGTCGTATTCACGATCACAAATCATGTCAACAAGCTGGCAGCGCTACTGCAGCCACTGCACGCCAGATCTGGTGGTGCTCGCAGCTCGTTGAGAGAATGCGCAAAGCGACAGCTACTCTCCCTGCAAGAGCCCCTGACAAGGCAGGGCCAGTCGGGACCGCAAAGGCACGCTTGCAGGATGCAGTGCCGATACACGAAGAAGGCTTGCCGCCTCTGGAATTGAATGCACATTTTCGTTTTGTTGAGCTGGGCCACCTCAACATGCGAGATCAAAAAGCCAGGCCAGGCTGTCGTAACACAGAGCGACAATAGGTGCATCCCAAGTGCGACAATGTGATTCGACGAAGTCTCCATGGCCGGGTCGCTTCCCATCGTGCCTGCAGGAATACCCTCTCTCTTTCCCTGACAGAGCTTGTTGCTGCTCCGTCCCACGTGTCCCACAGCTGTGTCATGGCCTCGAGAGGACGCTGGCTGCGGAAACCTAGCACCTCCCTTCAGAGCCAACTGCAAAGTCGGAAGGGTCCAGATATCCACGCGGATGGTGGTAGGGCCTATGGGGATGTACTCCAAGGGCAACTTATAATATTGATGACCGAAGACCTGTCCTACTCACGCACGCGGTTCCTCGAAGTACTCGTCCCTTACGAATCCGGACTCGCAGGGTCCTCAGTTTGCCCAACTTGCATTTGGTGGAGCAACGGCCTATACTTTGGAGCGCAACTGGGGTGCTCACGCAAACACCTGCCCCCAGCCACTTGGATACCAGTGGATGTGCAAACGACCTGGGCAGACCAGAGCGGAATCCCTGTCCTGTCCTGAGCCTCACGGGTTGCCGAGTTGCAGAGACCGACCCCTTGTGCGGAAAGGGACATTCCAAAGTGCCTCCATATGGCAGTCATGGCAGGGCATACTCAACTCCGAGGCACTTGAGAAGAAACACGGCCACGCTGCAGACTTAGTACCAGACGGGTAAGACCAAAGGTCAGGGCTTCATAATTCATGAAGGCACCAGCAGACCTTCAAGTCCAACAACACAGCAACAGGAAGAGCTGCAGAGTGCAAGGATTCTCCGCCGAGGAGCTGCAAAGTGCCACCTTGGCAAGGTGCCTTCCGCACGTAGCAGGAGGAGCCTTGAAGCAAACCCCATCTCCGTGACGCGGATTTCGAGGGAAATCAGAGCCCAGGGTCGTGGCCACATCTCCCGTTTGTGTTGGCGATGAGGCCTTATAGTAGTCGCTAAGCATGCGCCAAGCCCGGCTGAAACCGAAAAGTCCGCCTCCTCCGTTCTTGGTGGACCAGCCTCGATTCAGAGGAGTCAACCTAGATAATCTCCAGAAACAGAACACAACTAAGACATCTGCGTTCAGGATCAGGAAGTCCTCGAAACAGCTCCGGCTCCTGAAAAGTCAAGTCAAGAGTCATCTACAGATTACTCGTTGCCCTAGACTCGAGCAAAATCTATGCTGAACGTCACTGTGTGCATCTGCGAACTGGCTGCTACAACTTGCTTCTTTTCACGAGACCTTCCTTCCAAAGTCTTAAAGTAGTAGGTCTGTTTCATCCCAGTGTCCCCGTGCAGGGCACAAATGCGTTCGCAGGGAGCGTAAGTGTACCTGCAGTCTTCGCAAGTCGGAGGCTTCAGCAACAGTTGAAGGCAATGTCTATGCCGGTGCCCGATGCAGTTGTCGGTGTTGCAAATGGCCCTGCATTCGCCATGTTCCAAGTCCTGCAGGAAGCAGCGAGGCGGACACAGAACACCCACTTGGAACTGCAGATTAGAAGAGCGGTCCCGTCGCGAACGTCCGCGAATGGGAAGCATGGCATTCGTCATCTCAGCAGCGTGCTTAGGCGGTATGATGAAGTGCAAGGCAGGTCACTGTTGCTCTTGTGCTGGACTGCCCGCGATGCTACAGGCCGCACACATTCACCATCGCCAAAACGTTCGAAAGCAGCAGGAGCTGTCGCATCCTTTATGGCCCATGCTCAATGCCACAATAGGTTGTATCTGCAGCTTGATGATATGTCCAACCTGCTGGCCATTAACAAGATGAAGCCATATCACCAGCCAGAGGGCCTCCAGACAAGGAGAAAGTGGGCGAGTCTGAAGCAGCTGTGCCAGGCAGCATTTTTCGTCTTGCCGCACTTGCAAATCAACTTGCAAACACTTGCAGGGACGCCTGGGATGCACAACCGCACAGGACACTCGCATGACGCTGCCTTGAAAGCCCCGTACAGCGGGGGCATGTCATGCAATCAGCCACAACCCAGCAGCTGCCGGTGCACCTCAAAAAACAAGACTCCAGATCTGTTGGATCTGCTCTTTCATGACGCCTCCTGACCCCCCCCCCCCCCGCCTGCACCCCTCCTGGCTGAGCGACGCTTCATGACGTTCACTTCGAGCCCAAAACCAGCGAGTAGCTTCGCATGCTCAGGCATCAACATGGTACTTGATCGGCAACCAGTCATATCAGAACACGGATGGCATGTCGGGTCACACTCTCACATGCTGAATAGGTTGGACGTTAAACTGGTTGAATCTTATCTGGAGACGTTAGCAAGCTGTAGGGCTGAGGGGGTGGGTGCTGTTTACAGGCACATCAAGCGGCCCAACAACGACCTTCACCTATAGCCTATCGGGCACGGCGTTGGATGTGAAAGTGGCGCGCTGTCCGTAGTTTTCGCCTGACGTGCTGCTAGGTCAGGACCCGCATGGCAGGCATTCGAAACGAACGCGGCTGCCTTCTAAGGCTGCCTTCCATGCGACCATCGAGGGTTGTGCAGGACGGGCCTATGAGAACCCTGTGAGTCAGCGCCTCCGCGGTGCGTCTCAAGGCCCTCAAGGCCTGGCAGCTCTCTGACGCGAAGTCCTCCGCTTCCTCGTAGTGCCGAGCCATCGTTCTCATTGCAGGACTCCGACTCTGGGTCTCAGGGCATTTCCCACTCGACGAAGATGTTCACTTCTAGGTTCTGAAGAACTGGATGTTGAGCATGTAGCCATACTCACCGAGCTTTGCCTCAGTGCCACAGCCGGACAGCCTCGTCAAAACCATTCTGAGCAGGGTTGAGTCACCGACGACGGCCGTTGACTCCGGGAAGGCTAGTTCGTCACCATGAAAGCAAGCCACCTCGAAGCTTTATCTGTCGGAGCTGTGGCTCGTATCAGTATCACTACCCTCTTCTGCCGGCCTTTCCGCTCGCTTTCCCGGGCAGACGGACCCCGTTTAGAAAAGTGCCGTTCGTAGACCTTGGCCGGAAAAGCCGAGAGGGGGCTCTTGACGACGAGACCCTAATTACGAGTTCCGGACAGGTCGACGATGTACAAAGCGCCGCGGCTTGGCACTAGCTCCTAGAAAGGGTCCAGTTCAAATCTCCCACCTGAAAGCATACCCAAAAAAAGGCAAAACCCCAACCCACCGCCGGAGGGAGCCGAGGAGCGAAGCGCGCGTGGGTCCTGGGCGGGACACCGGCACTGCAGAGACGTGGACGTGGCCCGTGACGTGGGGGCCGTGGGGGGCCCGGGGTCTCGGCCTTGAAAGAGCGGCTCCTCTGATGATCAGATCACTGGAGGCATCAGATCCTGCAGAGCTATCGGACTGGGAGGTAGCGATGCACCGGGACTCCATGACCCGACTCAATTCGCAGGTGGATATGTGGTGATGACCCGCTGTCCTAGCACAACATGCAGCTTGTCGCCACCCAAGTTGAAGGAGCCCTGCCTGCTTTTCAAAGACGGCAAAGTGCCTCACAAGCCTTCAACAGCACCGGGCACCTCAGGCCCGGCACCATCGGAGAAAGCACCAGCTTGGCGGAAGTGCAGGGCTCCTCCAGTCCACCAGGAAAAACATCACGCTTCCAGTCAGGGAGTCTCCGAACACTCGGAAGTGCACGGCTCATCCGGCTCCTGCGCCAGAAGGCCTGCCAACTCTACTTCTGCCGGAGGCTCCAACAGAGAGCAACGAAGCTTCACAGGGAAACTCGTGAGAATGTCAGCTCCCCCCGGGGCCTTGCACCTTTGCCTCGTTGACTCCCCACTTGCAATGTGTGATCGCTCGTCGAAGGAGCTCTTCAGCCTTCTCAACCTGCACTGAAAAGGGAGCACCAGTCGACAAGCTGCCCTGCTTTGCCGCGGCCTCGCCTGGGCTGGAGTGCCAGAGAGCGTCGCCTTGGCAGCTTACGCAAGTATTGTGGAGGCAGAGTCGCAGCACACACGCCTGCGAGAGTTCTGCATCCCACTCCAGCTCTGTGATGCCTGCTGATTCAGCAAGTATGCGCCTGCGGGGCCAGAAAAGTTGAACAGAAAACCATTGCAAGCGGTCAGAGAGCCTTGTGCTTTCTGTCATGAAGGACCGCAGCTGACCCTGAGAAGCAGCTGAAAAGCTGACCTAGCTGTTGTGCGAAGGTTCCATATAGGGGCAGCGACCCTTGGGATCTCCACCAAGCTGCTGACCTGAGGCACAGAGTCACAGAGTAGAAGTATTCAAAACCCGATCAAGCCCAGTTCTGCCTGGTTCACCTCGAGATTTGAGAAGTTCATCTCCTTTCAGCAGACTTCCCTGACAGTCTCACACATAAGCAGGGCCGGGTCCTCGGTTGGAGGTGCTCCAGCCCGGAGCGCCTAGAGCTGACATGAGACTGAAACACAGAAAACACACATTCGCAGCACCTGGCCTTGGCGTCGTGAGAGAAGCGACATTGATCGCCCCAGAGGCAGTCGTTCTTCAGAAAGTGGGTGCACCTTGCAGCTTCTCGCTCAATTTCTACATACGCTTGCCAGGATCTTGCTGTTGCCATTGAGAGCACGCAAAGCATTAAGCTATCTGCAGTCTCTGACAGCGTGGATTGGATATCTCTCGAACATTTCCAATAAGAGCAGCTGTCTCCTCTCACGTCGGCAGGTGAATCGAAAACAGGACTTTCAGAGCTTTTGCGAGGCTGGGAGGCCGATCCGTGTTTCCGACTGTAATTACGACCTCACCGGGTGAGGTCGTGAGTCCTGCCTTTCTTGCTTCTGCTGCCGCCATTGCTACTGCTGGAGTTAATTCTCAGGACACATGCCTTCGACAGAAATCTGCAGGACTGATAGCATCGATGTGGTCCAAAAGTCGCGGGGATCTGATTGAGACATCTAGTACTGGGCTTAGGCTTGGCAGCGCCCCACCAGATCTCTCCTCCACGGTGCGAGGGGCACGGCGCGGAGGCGGAAAAGACCTGAGCACAGCTTCGGAGCTCGTGACAAGCCGGATCCAGGCGATGGGACTTCAGAGTGCTTCGGAACCGAGTCAGGTGCTCTTGTTCAGCTTCAGCTGCCTGCGGGTCAAGTTATTCAAACCATGGACGACCTCACTACAGGATCTGCTAAAGGCCCTTGCCTCTCCCAAATTGCGGGGTTCTGCACGTTCTGTGCGGGCCTGAGTGTCGGTGAGCTCAGCCCGCAGATGGCAAGTCCCCGTCTCTGCGCCGGGCTCGCTTGTGGACGCGGTCTGAGTTCGGCTGGTTCATGCTGTAAAATCATCACCATAAATCTGGATGCGCCAATGGTGGGAACTTGTCACTAGCTACCAATGCCTGACTCTTCTCGCATAAAGTCTCTGCAGTGTTGAGCGGGCAGTGAGTAGGACAAGCAGGAAAACGTACATGCGCAGCTTTAGCCAAGAGCTCAGCCTTCAGCAAGAGAGGTGGGCTTAATGCAAAATAACATGTTGAAGACACCATGCAGCGACGTCAGGATGAGACCGTGGATCGTTCTGAGTGTTTTGTCGCAGGCTTCCGATCAGAATATATCTCGGACACATCATGCACAGCCAGCAAGCTTTGCCGCGGCCCAGTGCCGAGATTTTGGTTCGCCCTGTACGCTTCACTTGCCCTCCGAAAAACAGAGGCAGCAACTTAGGCGCCTTGGCGTCTCTCTTTTGCCAGAGCCAAGCGAACGGTCAAGGAATTCAAAGCTCTGTTTCATCCACGCTTTGAAGCGGTGCAACAGGAACTGCTTAAGGAATCCTACATCTTCAGAATTCTGCTGCCTGTGCTTCATCCTCTTTCTGCCCTGCCCTTGCGGTTGTGTGAAGTAGGATTCAAGCGAAAAGAACACAAGAATTGCCTGAGCATGCGGGTCTTGTGCTACGCGCTGCCCAGTGCTGGAAATGCACCGAAGTGGTTTCACTGGTGGCACAAAAATCAAAAGGCCTGAGGCCCATGGTTTTCACGTTCATGCTCTGAAACGGAACTTCAGAAAGTTGTTGTCAGGTCAAGGTCTGTTATCGACGATACTTTGCTTGGGCGGTCCGTTTCAGCATAGAAGCTTCGCTAAATCCTGTAGGACTTGTAGGCAATACCTCGCAGCACCCCTTGCCACATTCGTGGAACGTGGGGCACATGCCGAACAGTGCCTTCCTGATTTGGTTCACAGTGATCTTACGACAAGTCTCAAGGAGGAATTTTGCACACCGTGGTATTTCCGTTCAATTACGGCGCATGAGCCAATTCAGAAAAGCCTCTGCTGGTCGCTCCCGGCTGATATTCGAAGCGGGCCACGTACGCTTCCGCACATGTCTTTGCCTATTGTCCTAGTTCAACCCCGAACTTCTCGGGACTGCAAACAACGCCAACTGACTTGCATGCAGCATGCTGCCAACAAACTTGGCTGTTGCTCTTGCTCGTCACGCAGCACTGCAATGCACACGCGGAGCCTGCGTGCAAAAGGCAGATGTGCTGACGATCAAGGAGCTGATCAGCATTAGGTAGACACATATCGAATCGGGTATCCATGCACGAACATGAAATCAGCCGACTGCATCTGCCGGGTTCAGGCTCTGCCTGTCTAAGTTCAAACATTCGATGTTCCAGTGCGACGACGTCGCGGTGCGGCTCGGGTCAAGCCGACGTTCACATCTTGAAGTCCTTCAACTTCATTAAAGCACTTGAGACAGGCTATGAAGATGCTCAAACTCTATGAAACACACCAGTGCAGAACATATCCTTGTCCAAGAAGGATGTGAGGCGATTGCATGCCTTCGCCGAGTCGGACCGGGATTGACTACCCTGCATGTTTGTCTGGTTGGAGGCCTCCATTTGAGCTGCTTGGTGAGTGCACGCCTCAGGGCTTCATGTGGAAAGTGCGACCTGTAGCGTTCCAGGGTGGAAAGTGCCGGGCCCAGCCACCGGTGAAGGTACGGTCGAGGAGTGAGATGTGCCTTCACGAGACTGTCGCCAGGGTACATCCGCTCTTGCTTGGGCTGAGCTCCCAACACTGAAGCTTGGAACGTGTGATCCACTTCGTTCTTCTCGTACCTCCAGCACCTTCACGGACGGTGAACACGGAAAGTGGTCGGGTGTCGCGTCGTGTCTTGTGGTGAGACAGCTAGGCTCTGGAAAGCTGAGACAGGGGCCAGACGCTTTTACCAGGTGTCAGCTGCTTTGCAAAGATCTTCTGGAGGCGATTCTGCAAGCCTCTCAAAGAGAATTTCTTTTGGCTGCAGCTGGACTGAGAGCCTGGGAGCACTGCGCATCACGGTGGTCTTTCGCTCCAGCAACTCCTCTGCAGCTGGGCTACGTGGCTACCCAGTAAGCAGCGAGAGCAGCGAGCACTCCGAGCCCCCTGCAGCTTGCTCTGCTTGAGATCGTTGCCCCCTCGATCCGGCAAATCCGGCAGTTTTTGGCACACTTCAAGCCAGGAGGCAGAGGCAGCACTGGGGCGGGAACGGGCTCAACGGTGAAGGGCTGCAAGGGCTAAGATCCATCTCCTGCCAGCCGAGGATCAAGTGCCACGTATGCTTGGAGGCGCAGGTGCAGGGGCCTGCTCGCAGGTCGATGCCACCGTGCTCGGGCTGCAGGCAGCGTTCAAAGCCTCCTGGGTAGGTGGCCAAGTGCCTGGCGCTGCCAAGATCGGCGCTGCGAAGTCTCTGCCAGTGCATTGCACTTTCGCGAGGCCCTGGCCCGGCACTGGCTCCGGAATGGCCTGGGGAAAACTCGTGTCTTTTTCTCAGCGGTTCCTGGAACCTTTCTGCCAAAAGAGCCTGCGCCAGCGTCTTCACTTGGTCTTGCTCAACTTCGAAGGCGTTCCTTGCTAGCATGCACATGCTATGCAGCAGTGTACGACGCCGTGTAACAGCTGAGCACACGCTCCCTCTGTGTTAAATCGAGCAGCTCGTAGCCAGGGCAGTGCAAGTACCAGAGGACACGTCGGGCAGTGTCTGTCTTCGCAGCCACCTTCGTACACGTTCAAGCATGTCAAGAAAGAAACCTTATATTCCACTACGCCATGCCATGTAAACCCATCAGCTTTTGAAGTTCGAGGCCTTGCTGCTGCAAGCTTTGCCAGCAAAGACATGCGACCTCGAATTGCGTTGAGCTACGTTCGAAATCCTTCGAAGGCGGCTGTTGGGCTACGCTGAGAGCGGGGGCACACCCAGGTACGTGAACTCGACAGTGGCTTTGCAGAGAGCCTGGATTCGTCTTGCGAGGACATGTCAAGGCCCGGCTATGGTGCATCCGGTGGCGCCTCAAGGATAGGATCCTGCGTGTCTTGTGCCTCCCAACGGCAACTCCACCTGGCTTGTGGGCAGGACCAGCTTTGACAACACGCTCAATGTGTGCAGGCTCGCCTCAGTTGTTCTCCGACAAAGTCTTCCAACTCGTAGACCTCCGGCAGGACTGTGCACGGAGGCTCATTGTTGGTATACACTCAACCCACACAACCAGATGCCTCATCTGGCTCGTCCTCTCCGTGGCCTGCATTCTGCTGATTACTTCGAGCAAGAGGGAGGTGGGGAGAGACAGGACGGCCTTCGGCAAGGGGAGACTTGCGACCAGCGGCGTGTCCTTCGTGCCCCCTCGTAAGCTCATTTCCACACCTCATCAGGCAAATTCCCTCCGAGTACCACTTGAACTGCACTAAAAACCCTAGGGGTCCGTCTCCAGAAACCCATACTGAGCCAGCGGCACGCCGATGAAGAATGCCAGCGCCCTCTCGGCTGCATCCTTGGAATATAGGGATTCTGTCCGTAGATCACTGGTCACGGGTCTTCAATACAGCCACGAGAGTGTCGGAGGCTCTATGATGTGTTGATGCACAGCTCAACCCGCGAGAAAACATACAGAAAAATTCCATTGCAGCTGCACCTGAGTTCTCTGATCTTCGTACAGCTTGGAGCCTTGCACGCTGCGACTGCTTCTTTGAAGGCCACCATCCTCCCAGCACATGGTGTGGCCTGGATTGCAGCACATTCACTGTCACGTGCACACACATCCTGCTTTTCAGAACATTGACTTCCCAGAGACCAGCACGATCCAGTGAGCAAATCAAGCTGACCAGTGCCATGCAATGAACGTGAACACTGGGAGATGCTTGCGCAATTTTGCCGTCGCGGCTGTTGTTCTGGTAGCTGCGTGGGTTGGAGCCGGGTGGGTCAGTACTCCGCGAAGTTCTGATGCCCCGTCGAGCTCGCATGCGCACGAGCATCTGCCTCGCCCTTTAGGCCGGCCTGGCAAATGCAACAACCTTGGCTTCACAGCAATCTCAAAGACAAGACTTGCTGCCCAGCATTGCGCAGCCATGGAACGCAACGTGAAGTTGCCAGTGTCCGTGAACTGCCGTTGCTTGTTCTGCTCCGCAACAAAGGTTCGAGCCTGTCGTGCAGGAACCGTTGAGCGAAGTCCCGGCCCTTTCTGCATCTTGTACATCTGATCTGGCCTTGATGTCGGCCAGATCCGCTTCTGGACCGACTTCAAAGACGGTGAAGTCTGCGGCTTCAGGTGAGCCCTTGTCCGTGGCGAGCGCCAAAGCATCGTAGTGAATGCCATCGTAGATTAGCATATATCGGCTCTTGTAGCCTTGCCCCTGAGCGGGATCAGAAGGTTCACGGGGGCTTGGTCTACATGGTCTTCCCAGCACGTCCGTCTGCACTTGGCACGAGGCCTCGCCGTGGAGATCGCGACGCATGGAGCAAATGTCATATGCAGCAATTTCCTTTGCCACCAGATGAAGGCATGGCAGTCGAGAAGCACTTCAGCGTATGCCATATGCATCGGGGGCTCACACTGGAAGTGCTCTGCCAGAACGCTGAGCTCGATGGCACCTCCCCAGTTGTTCGCCTGCAGTGGGTCTCGGACAATTGCAGCGTCAAGGCCATCCCAATAGCATTGAATGCACTGGCTGAAAAGTGACATGGCACTTCAAAAAGCCCGAAGACTTCCCCTTCACCACTGCCACAGCGCTACCACCCCAGACAAAAAGCAAACACAAGGCTCTGCTGCACACACTTGCGACATGCAAGCCCTGCTAAGACGCAGCGGCAAGCCAACCCTCGAGCGACTTGAGGACTTGCCTGCAGGATCCAATCGCAGTAATCTGCCTCTGCTCACACCACGCGATTTGAAGCGTGCAGTGCTGCAGACAGCTTCAGAAAGCACAAAATACTGGGTGCACTAATGTCACTCATGCCCAGCTGCATTCGGCTTCGCCAAGAAAGCCTTGCATGAGCATGCTTCCGCTGAACGTGTTGTGCACACAGAGGGGGTTTTCGATGTGGAGAAGGAGGATATCCATTTCCTACTGCTTGTCGCAAGCATTGTCAAGAACCTGGCAACTCCCCAGGTCTTTGACTTGCGAACCTTCCTCGCCAACAAACTCTCACATCACGAAAAGTTTCGTTCACTCACACCAAGGAGTATGAGGCTACAGGACACTCCCACAATCCCCCGTAGACTCGTCCAACTCGTCGTGAAACACGTCAAGCCGCAATGCGCAGCGCATGACTCTGAAAATCAACTGCCCCTGCAACCTAACGTTGAGTCTGCTCTTGCTCAAGCACCCCAAGCCAACAGCCAGACAGAGAGCCTCGCAGTAGCGTTCCGGATCTGCGGCGATTCGCTCGGCAACAATCTTACGCAGCGCTGGTGCTTCACCGCGCAACTTTTCCCGGACCTAGGACCAGAAGTCTGAGTTGTGAGCCGGAGACTTGCAGGGTTTGCAGCAGTTAAGGGTGTAAGCATTCAGAAACTCGGCTCTGCATGGAGTCTAAATATTTATGGAGACTACACAAAGAATTAGAAGCATTCATTAGGGCTCGCGAGCTCATGCTCCCTTGCAGCTTCGCGTAGGATAACTGGCATTCGCCGGTTCACTATTGTCCCGCAGGATCGCGGGCTTACGGATCTCTGCTGATTTCGTGTTCACCCGGTGCACAGGCCCATTAGGAGCTACACTTCCAGGTTTTCCAGGGGAGCCGGTCACAGGATTCCACGTGCTCTGCTTTTACAAACCAAGGCACCGGGCAGGCATACACATCGTTTTTCTGTAGCACTTACAACAGTCATGCACACTTCCTGACAAGGAGGCCACATGGGGGTAAGGATGTTACAAATCTTGCAAACCATCGTTGCATCTGTTTGCCTGTTTTGATCACAGAGGCACATCCAGAGAAGACATCATGAGCTTGCTAACTAGCTGCTGGAAGTACCCTTGGCCGTGCCCTTTGTTGCAGACAAGGGGCATACCCCACAGCATTGAAGAGGCAACTATTGTCAGCCTCTATGACCCGCCGAACAACGATGCCTCTCGCACCCTCAGGCTCTACCTTGCGGGCAGGTGTAGCTCTGCTACAACACGCTGACACGCTGGAAGCGCCTCCCCCCGTACTCTGCACAGACAGTTCCTGAGGCAACAGCCTCACGGACAATCAGAGACTCCCCACTGCGCAGTCCAAGCCTTAGCATCAGAATGTTATTCAGGAAGTGAAAAGCATAGTAGCCACAGTCTACAGGCACGCAGTGAATGATGCGCTGAGCTTTGGTCGACGAAACCGTCGCCGACAGGTCCTTCCAAAACGTGACAGTGCATGACGCTCCATGCTTGGTACTCCGCGACCGGATCCTTGGGAAGCTCTAGAGCCTTCGGCGGGAAGCCGGCAAGGAGCTGGACACAAGGCCGCGGTACGCCCGATGCCTGAGCTTTCCACGGCTTGCCAGGTGCTCTGACGACGTCATGGCGAGCGAGCCACGGCGGCGATCTCATCGAGAAAAGTCTCTATGGGCTTCTCTGCAGGCACACCTGCCAGAAACTTGCCCAGCAATACGCAACAATCCGTGTCGCGCGCGCCTCGCAGGGTCGACTGGGAGGTCGGTCCCTTGACTCTGAAATCCATCGGCCGCAGTCGGCGGCATCAAGCTTCAACAACTTGTTGTGGGTGGTGTGGAGGTGTCAACTGCTACGCCATGCTGTAGGTGGGGTCTACAGGGCGTGGCTCAATAATGACATGTTGCATGTCGTGGCTTCAGCAGCTTGAGCCATCATGCAAAATCGACTCGTTCTTGGCCAGCCGGTTCTACAGTCCTGTACAGTCAAGGCACATGCACGAGGCCGAAAACACGTGATCGCTTCATGGTGTGCGAAAGTCGAGACCAAGCCAGGGATCCAGCACTCCATCAAGCAAGAAGGAGGTCGTCGCACGGAACTGCAGGCTGGATCCGGCCTTACTAAGGGCCCGCTGGTCGCAGTCGCAGCTGAAAGCACCCAAGACTCGGCTGCGGACCATGCGATTCTCGTGGCTCCACTGCAGCACCTGGCACCGAGGGGCGCTTTCTGCCCGGGATGGCCTGGGCCTGCGGAGACTCGGAGCAGGGAACTAAGTTCGGGGCCGCGCAGCTGCTCGGAAGCGGGTGTGCCTGCGCAGGCTCAAGGCCCCGCTACTTTAGGGTTTGGGGCCCATTATACCCTAATTTTAAGAAGGAACCCCGAAAATAGTACAGGTAATGATTTAGGCCCGTACAGAAGGTAGCTTTCAAAAATTGCGCTGCTCCCCTGCAATGACTCGGCTCGGGCTCTCTCCTTGCTGCTCTGCACAAACTCTTGCAGCTTGGAGATCGGTCCCTGGCAGGTGTCAGCGGCATGTGCTGCAGTGGCCATCAAGTGCACAAGAGTAGCGGCATCAACAAAAAAACTCAGAAACGGTATCTGATTTCCACTTGACACGGCCGAGAACCGCCCTAGCGGGACCTTGGAGCTGCGGTTGCTGGTGTTGAGAGGGCTGGTTGGCCCGTCTGAAGCAGTGGCTCCGCTGTTGCTCCTGCTGAGACACAATTCATCATGTTAACTTCTCGAATCCACTCACTTGTCATGCCTGCCTGTGGTAGTTGCGCATCGCAGAAGGGCTGCCGGGGTAGAACTCCACCGGAGACATGGGGGAGAGCGCGGTTGGGGAGCATGGGTTCGGCGACATAGGCGACATCGCCGACATCGCGGAGGGTGAAATTGGCGACATCGGCGACATGGCCTGCAAAGGGCACGGCATGATGGACTTCGTTAAGTGAGGCCCTGCATAACCCAGACGCAGCATGCGGCATGGCTTGGTTTGCGGTTTTCCCCTCAGATGAATTTGCCCACAAACCTTCAGCAGAACTTCAGCATCCCTGAAGACACCCATTTGCCTGGCCCATCTGCTGCACTGGGAGTGGGGGCATCAGCAGCAGCATTGGACCGCCAGGGGACTGGGCAGGCCTGCATGCCAAAGGAAGAAAGAAACAGAAGCTAGCTTGTTTCAGTCCGTCTGGAATTTGCCCCCGATTGCTTCACGGCGTGTCGATGCTTGCTTCCAGCCTGTGTGATGTACACACCTGCCCCGCAGACTTCTGACACAGTTTGAAGCATCGGCTCGGTCTGCTTCCCGGCGGACGGCTTTCCGTTTTTCAGCATCTCTGATGTACGTTTACACGTTACACGTCCTGCTCACGTCGTTGTCTTCCAAGCAGAAGCCCTCGCTAGGAACCACCACAAGGGGCATGGCTCGCGATGCTGGTACCTGTAGGGCCTCTAGACTCGACTCCCCTGAGTGTACTTACCCGCTTTTCGGATGCTGGCCTGAGGCTGGAAAGTCAACACGATTCATGCTTCTCAGAAGCGTCAGCATCGAAATGCAATGGCCAGCGCATTCCCCTACATGTACTATTGTCCTTCTGTTCCACTCTCCTGTCCGTCAAGATGCCACACCTCTACCCGGCCCCCCAAGACATCCAAGGATTCGTGTGGCGGCACAAACAGTGCAGACACGTGCATACGTGACTCTCGTCCACACTGGCTGCGGCAGCACCGTCGGACCGTGACAAGCCCTCTAAGCCCCGGGCGGTGGCACATCAGTGGGAGACGTTGCCCAGAGTGGAGACGACAGCTGGGCATCAGTGTTTGCATGACAGGGTCCAATCTGATCTCAGAAACCAACTCTTGCAGAGAAATTGAGATCTGATAAGAGACCGCGGTTCCGGAAAAATCACCCACCTGCGCCTGCTGATGCATCATTTGGGACGGATCGACATTGACCTTGCTGAATCATACACAGAATCCACTGTCTCTTGCTACAGGTGCTGAATGGCACTGCGTTCTTCCAAGGCATCCGCCGAGTATTGCATGGTGGGCGGAACAGTGCAGTAGGCCATTTCTCTGCAGGCTTGTTGCCTAAGGAGCAGCAGATCTGCAACCGAAAGCCAATCAACTGCACAACAAAATGACAAAGCCACTGCATGCGAGTCGCCGAGACGTCGTCTTGCTGGTTCTATGGTTTCTGGAAAGCCGAAACTTCGGTGACAGGTTTGACAACCATTTGTCACATTACGGACCATCATGGGTGGACAGAGGTCTCAGCGGCTACTTGTTCCAAGTTACGCAGCACTTCACTGCTCTTATTCACAAGCCATTCCTAATCGTCCCCACTGCAACAAATCATCAAAGCCTCGTCGTTGCGAAGAGCATTAACGGCGCTTCGGCAATGCCGATGCGAAACCGGCGTTAAACGCTATGGGATGCATGAATTTGAAAGCCTGCAGCAGGTCGTCCGGTCTCGGTCATTCAGATCTTCCAATCCATGCAGACCCGAAGGCATTGACGACATGCCACGTTTCGGAGATCGATGGCAAGACTTCATGAATGCCCCAAGCCAATTTCCCCCGGATTGTTCAGAGAAGACTCATGAAGTCTAGCGGCGTCCGCCAAAAACTGCTACTACGATTTGACTATCTGAACAAATTGTGACACTCGCATGCAAAGAGGCCTTATTGAAAGCGGACCTCAAACGACGACGAACCTCAGTCGACCTGGGCAGGAAACTGCAAGACAAAGGAAGCGGTCGAAACGGCGGCGTCTCGAGTCGGAGACGCAATGCCCCAGGTGCTTTTCAAACACCTCCAGCAGGAATCAGCGGCGCCTTCAGGGCTTCCGTTTCACACGGGGGGCTATGCAGAACCCAAGCAGGATCTCCATCGAGGCTAGGCACCCGGCTCCGCTTTTGCAGAGATCTGCCTGCGCGCGCAGGGGGCTGATCCACACAGGGCTCTGGGGCTCTGGGGCATGGATGAACACTGCACGACAGACCAAGCCTGAGCCAACCAATGACGCTGAAAGCACGTCCGGGCATCCCAGCCTGCAAACAGAGGTGAAGGAAACTTCGGGGACATGTCCGTCGACCAGGGGCGTACGTTGAGATGCAAAGATTGCAGGAGCACGACAGGCGAGGAAGCAAGGAACTTGCGTTGCATTCCTGACTCGGAGTCTAGAGTCTAGAGCTGCCATCTGCGCAGAACGGGCTGCAACTGCCACAAGACACATGCACACATGCGGTGGAATAATGGAATAGACGGCCAGAGACCGAGTCCCTGCTGAACCATGTTACTCAGTTCACACCACGTGGCATGTGCCCATTCCAGCCTGGATGGTGGGCTGGAGAGTCGCACCAGTTCCAGAAAAACCAGCCATGGGATGCGTGGCCTGAAATTACCAACACCTTCTCTGATACAGAGTTACCCGCTCTCAGGATGACACTGTAGGCATCCAGTTGTGCGGCCGCAAAGGCTTTGTAAGCCTGATCCTGCGCCTCCAGGAGACACTTTGGATGCGAGAGGAACGGGAAGGAGAATGGGCCCCAAAGCGTGGCCTCTTCGATGTCAGTCTGGGCAAGTGCCCTGTCTGGGAGTGCCAGGCTCCACTCGCCAACCACAGCCGGCCTGGGATCCCGCAAAATTCCGCGAGATTGCAGGAGGCCGAAGGCAGCAGCTGTCGAATTCTTGGGGCCAGACACACGCCGAAGAATCTTGCGATGGCGCTTGGTCATCCTGTCCGCACCGCCATGTAGTTTCGTAGCTTGCAGCTTGCTTCTCTCTAAGCCTGAGGTGACTTCCCAGCCCTTGGCGTTGCCACCAAGCGCCAAAGCCTGCAACCGCCAGTCAGTCTTTCAGCACCCCGCCAACCTTGTGGCCAAGGAGCAGTGGTACAAGTGGAGGTCAAAGGCCACATTCGCATGGCTCGCAAAGCCGTCGAAGACGCGGTTCCACAGTCGCCAGATCTGAAGAATCAAAACGTGGAAGCTTGCACTATCTCGCGCGGGACACCAGCTGCCAGAATCTTCGGCATGGCCTCATCTAGTCGCTCTGTCCTGTACACTGGCAACCTCAAGTTGCACATCTTCCCAAGACAGCATCAGCGGTCCGCCCACATCCGAGCTGGGCTTTGGACACGATGCTGACTTCATCTGGCGGCATGAAGGTTCGAATGGTTCGAACCGCCTTCCGTCGATTGAACAAGGAAGGCTGGGATATCGGGCTTCAGGCAGTCAGAGCTCTTGCTGCCTCGTCATAGAACTGGCAAAGCACATCAGCTGGCACCTCGGCTCCCGCAGAGGCCACGGGTGTCGGGTCTGAAGGAAGCCACGCTGCCGGTAGCTTGGTGCGGAGCCTTCTCACTGGGTTCGTTGCAGACGGCTATGCCGGACACCGCAGGGTGGCCTGAAGAAACAGATGCCAACAAGATCCGCTGCTTAGCGCTGTGCCCAAGTCAGCACTTTGGACAGATGGATACGTATCAGACTGTTGCGAAGCTGCAAACGAGACAACTGGCATCCTGAACCATGGCAAGGCCTTTGTAGCGTCGCGCAATGACTCTCAGAGCCTGGAATCTAGACACTGGCAGGCGGCTGAACATGCAAGCGAAGGCCGATCCCGCCCTTGGCCTCAATAGACTCATCGAGCCGCCAGTGCTCCCATCTCCAATCCTTTTGACGAAGCAACAGCCCGCTGGATCAAGCCTCTTAGACTCTTGCTCTCTTCCCGGAGGCCTTGCGCTCTCGTCCACAGGGCTTCTCGCCACCTCTGCAACGAGACCATGACTAGATCAGTCCGAACTAAGAGAGCCACCCAGGACGCGTGCTTTCACCACCAGGAGCCCCATGAAGATCCAGAAGAGCCTGGAGCCTCCGTGCCCAAAGGCCCAGGCACATGCATAATCGCAAGGCACTATCATGTATCGTTGCTGAGTTGTACTACTATCGAACTTCTGCGTCCTTGGTTGATTGCCAATGCCGGAAGTGCCACTCGTTCTTGATACTAGGACTGTTTGCTCAAGCTAATACTGCTTTTGCCTCTGCTACGATTGCCCAACTACCATCGTCCCTGCCTGTTTTCAGCATTGCCCGTAAGTGACTGCCACCAACTTTGACACCGGTATTTAAGTTCCGACAAGTCTTGCCAAAGCACATGCTAGGTAGCACTCATGAATGCTGTTGTTGCGACAACGGCGACGACCACCACCATCACCAGCACCACCACCGTGCACTGCCACTGCATCCGCGCCACTCCATTCGTGATATTGCTGTTTTGACTGTCGCCACTACTGCTGATCCTAGTCGCGCCACTAGACATGTCCATTCCTGCTGCAACTCCTCTCCCCACTTGCCTCGGTTCAGCTTTATTGCAATCGCAAGCCCTGCTAGCACGACTGCTACCGTTTACATGGCTGGCCACAACATCACGACCGTACGGGTCATCACTGTTCTCAGATCAATCTTGACTACAGCGAACACCACTCCTGCCTTTCGACGAGCTTCAGCCGTGTGTCTTTCGTGTTTCTTTCATCATGGTCACGATTCGTGCTGTCATCAATCTCGCTGCTTTCCCGGAACGGATTACTACTACATGAATGCTGTGTCTGTGTGTGTGTCTGCAAGTCACAGTCTTGGAACAGGTAAAAACATGTGAGTGGTTTGATGCCTATGTACCTAAGAACTTGTTATACAGATAGGGAAACAGACAGATGGATAGATAGATAGACACCTAGATAGATAGAGAGGTAGACAGATAGATAGACAGACAGACAGAAAGACAGAAAGACAGAAAGACAGACAGACAGACAGACAGACAGACAGACAGACAGACAGACAGACAGACAGAAGACAGACCGACAGACAGGCAGAGAGATGGATAGACAGAAGGAAAGAAAGATAGATAGGTAGATAGATAGACAGATAGATAGACAGACAGATAGATAGACAGATAGATAGAGAGATATAGAGCTGGATAGGTTGATAGCTAGGTAGATAGATAGACAGTTAGAAAGAGATAGATAGATAGATAGATAGATAGATAGATAGACAGATAGATAGATAGATAGATAGATAGGTAGATAGATAGATAGATATAGCATATTGTAGCACATGTTTTATGTGAAAGTATGATCCACCATATTACATGATAACTTAACACATCCCATCATATGACATCATGTTGTACCATATCATCTTTACCATGCTGCAGTACATCTATATAATGCTATATTGTATTATGCTATATGTCTAATGTTACTGTGTGTTCTATAGTAATCTGCTGTATCAGCTGGTACGATACGCCGCTGTATCATAAAATGCTTTATTGGGTTGTGTGCTAGATTTTTACCCCACTTTATCACACCATATCATATTACATCAAACTCTATCACATTATACCATAAAACCTATGTCCTATTGTACTATAATAGTTATCACGTCATAACAAACTAGATCATATGATATGATATTGCCGCACATGTAAAGCACAAGAGTCTCTTCGTTTGTGATTGGTACCATGCTATACTACTACAGTGAGCCCGAAAGGATCCCTTACTATAGCGACCTTGCAGCTTCTCCTTAGGACTGGACCCCAACCGCTGGCACCATGTCAGGGCCCGATCCAGGAAGTCCAGTCCTGGTAAGAAGAGTACAGATGATGGCAACTCTGATACGGGGGTTGCCGAAAATAGGGGGTACCTTATTTGGGGGTCCTTATAATAAGGATCCCATTATTTGGGGTACTATATTAGGGTCCCCTATTTTCGGAAACCCCCATACTGGATGATACAGGCATTGACATTGATTTCCGGAATGGCTCCTTGCTGCGCATGTACAGCGAACCCACACTTCATAACCCTACCTTGCATCGTCTAGTGTTTACGGCATTCGGCCTGAATAGGCGAGCCTTAACAATGAGTCCCTTCCTCATATTGTAGCTGGCAAGCAGCTAGTACAGTGTTAGCCGAAGATTGCCGAGATATAGATTAGGGAACAACAGTTTTGAGCCCAGCACCTGGGCCAACGTACAGTTCGCCCTTAGCCTTGCGAGTTCTTGTGACTACCGCATGCGCACGACAGAGCGAGCACCACAGAGAGAGAGAGAGAGAGAGAAACACCAAGTGTGCGGCGGGGCCAGTCACTATCCAGTAGCCGAACGGGATGCGCACTGCATTGAAACCTGAACGTTCACCGCAGCCGCCGGATATGCTGCTACGACTTCCGCGAGACTCGACACAATGACTTTCACCGACCCCGTTTCCACACTCCGTTGAGATCGGAGCCCATCGAGCGGATGTTGCGAAAGTCCTCTTCTGAAATGAAATTGGCTCGGTGGGCCTGTCAGGCACTGGCATGCCGTCTCCACGTGCAAACTGATGATGAGCAATAAGCTGCATACTGCCAGATTTACATGCTACCAAGATGTTCGCATTGGGCGGACAAACAGATGGGCAGGCCTGAATCGCCTCTATCGTTTTCTGTGTGCCGAAATGCTTGCGCATTTTGTCAAGCAGCCGCCACCTCGCCCGGGACCGAAGCTTCAACAGAAATCACTGTCCGCGGCAGGGAGATACGAGGGGACTGTTGAGACTCAAGGCTCGTAGGGCTGGAAGATGGGGGGAGAGCATCCTGCATCACTTCTCTAGTCACGCTCTCAAGCTCGCCGGCCTTTGAGAGTAGATATAGCTTGCTGCGGCAAGTCTAGATAGGCTCCTTGGCCAAACCTGAACAACGCCGAACACGGTAGCGCTGGGCTCCGGGCTCGCAGGTGGCCTCCGGACCAAATGTCTGGAAGAGCTCGTGACTGGGCCCGGGCTCTAGCAGCAGCCAGCCACCGAGATTCACACCTGCAGGAACTTTGGCAAGGTACTATCAAGCCGTAGAAGGACTTCGAAGGCTCCCACCTCTGTAGGGAGGTCTCTTCCAGTACAGGTGCCTCTCACTACGATCATTTACGATCACTCCCGGCCCACGTTCGTCCGGCTGCACCAGCCTCTGCTGCTCAAGGAAGCGCGACAAGCTCGAGGCAGCCCGCCCAAGGTCCTCACACTCTGACACTTCAAAGAAGCTCAGTCTTACTATGTCTCTCATGCAAATGTCCTGCGACACTTCGCGCCAGTAGGCCACAGCACAAAGCGACAAAGTACGGACACGCGCCAAAACCACATCCTGCCGCAGGCACCCTAAACCGAGCTCAGCAGAGCGCTACATAGCCCTACCACCACCACGTCCTGCACAAGGCCACCTACAGGTTTCTATGAGCGTCCTCTGCTGGAGAGCCAGTGGCACATGCCGCCAGTGGCCTGGCAGGCCGCAGGCCGTCACTGTGCCTTCTCTCACACTCAGAGCGGCAAGGAGCCTTTTGGTCGTGCCCTCCTTGCGCAGCGCCGCGCAAAGGGCAGGACCAAGACGCTCGCTGTGCCCGCCGTTGGCCTGCGTCATGCTTCTGTCCGATAACGATGAGTTCGACTCTCCAACTCTGCAGCCTGGGCCAGTGCCGATGCTAAGGTTGAAAGCGCTAGGCGGACTACCTCAGCAGCTGACCACATCCGGTCTGCCAAGAAGCTCTTCTTGTACCACGTAGACAAACCGACTCTGTAGAAGGTACTTCAGACAAACGCAACTCTGGACCGACCTCCTCCGCGTGGGATGGGACATCTTCGGGTTGAGTGGACTGAGTCTGGCTCGACCTGTCCAGCCGTTAGCAACCGCACAGTGACAGCTGTTCAGTTCGAGCTTCGCGCTGACTTGATCCCAGCATCATGGGGAAGGCAGAGGCAGAAGTCTCACAGGCCTTGGTCGACCAGCTACAAGTATGTAGAGTCTAAGTAGATTCCGATGCAGGAAGCCATGACTCCATGACATTCAAGCGGTTCATTGTGTGTACGCACCTGCTTTCCTTTCTGAGTCGCGAGTACACCTGCAATCAGATTGCGTGAGCTTAGCCTGTTGAGGCCCCGCTGCGACAGGACTTTGTTGCTGCTCGCCACAGCTTCGATCCGCAAGCTTTCCCCGGCTGCACGGTAATTGAAGGGCAGTTTTATGCCCAGCAGCCAACTCGAAACTGCAGCAAACACTGCAGCTGATTTTGGCTGCTTTCCCATCCTGTCTGCCTTGCGACGGACTTTGACACATTCGGACTGAAGGCTCTGCCTTCGTGCGTGCGAAGTCTCCAGCAGTCAAGCCCACGACTAATTCTGCCACAGGCATGGCATCATTAACAATCCGACGGTCGGCGCTCAACGCGAGACTCTTCGCTTTTTGGCGGGCGTGGTGTCCTGGCAAGGTGCACACGGCAACAGCATGCTCACATAGCTTGTTCATACAAGCAAACTGCATCCGAGCCAAAACAAAAGACCACCAGGTTTTTTCTTGGATCCTTGCTCTCCTCTTGAAAGACTGAGGCCACCTCAGCTCCGCAAGCGAAAGCTGCGTGTCGGCATCACAGCTTCGCCCTGAGTGTTTGGCCGGTTTTGCGCCGCCTCTTCGAAGTGAGCCAAAGGCAGCTCGCCACATCGTCTTCTGGGTATCAGTATCGAAGACGACTCCGCTGTAGGTCAGCACCTGAGGGCAGAACGACAAAGATCACCGCGCGGGAAGTACAAGGGGTCTTGTCAATGCAGCAAGTGACGACCAATCTATGAGGCCAGTTGAGCATGTAGCCAGATCCACCTGCACCTCGTTGCGTCGCTTGCAGAGTTGCTTGCGTCGACTGCATAGATTCCATTATGAGGACAATTCGACAAGGTCTCCATGTCCACGTTTGTCAGAATCCCCCTGGTTTGTTTTGCAGATCCAATTTGCCAGCAAGGCACCGCCCCAGTGCACGGTGTGCAGCTGCGACCCCACCTGAACAGAGCTGCGAGTGAGACTGCCTCTGAGAAAAACGTCTGCGCCAAGCTGCTGTTCGGCGGTTGGCACCCTTGAACTTGACGCCGATTTGGCCCAGGGGAGAAAAGCCAATGCCAGGCGTGTTCCAAACCCACAGCGGGCGCCTGTTCCGGACAATCCCAAGCATTGCATTTGCGCTTGTGGCAGGGCTTTGGTGTTGCTGCAGCTCGCTTGGCCACGGAAAATGATGCACCTCCGCTTCTCAGTGGTGAACTCGTTCAACCAGTCACGCCCGAGCAGCTGCACAGTCTTGGCTTGAAGCATCAATCAACTAGCCCCTCCGCTCGACCACACCATACGATACCACGCCTATACCAGCGACTCGAAACTGGCCAGCGACTCTCTGTTGGACCTGGGCTCCGGACTGCGGCCTTGAGAAGTCGCACGCCATCCAGCTGCGCATGGAAGCATGGGAAGACTACAGACACCCGTCGGGCGACACTCTGTGCACCATGTCGCAGGCTCACGCGCGCACGCGCGCACGCGCGCGTACGCAGGCGCGCGCGCAGACCTCTCCGTTGTTGACGATCATCTGGAAGAATCGCGAGCAATCGGTAAAGTTGCTGACAAGCCCACCTCGCAGTCCATATTTCCAGCTATCTGCACATGGAGATGCCCAACGAATGAGCGATGCGACGGAGCTGCAAAAAGCACTGGGAGACGAGGCTAATTATCAGCAGTGGCCCTGCCTGCAACACTGCAGATGCAGCCACCACCCTGGATGACCTCGCGCACAGCAAGTCATCAAAGGTATCACTAGCGACATAAACTGTCATGCAACTCGTGAAGTGGCAGTTTAAAAACAGCCAAGCAAAATCAATGATTCCAGCTCTGATCCCTGCACTGATCCCGTCCTTCGATGCGGGCCCACCGTGTAGAAAAACAGAGGTTGGCATCGGGTGCACGGATGACTTGTCCACTTCAGGCCTGCCACAGTCTTTGTGTAAACACTGGAAAAGACTCTTGCTACTTGCTACGGGTAACATCGCATGCCTCGCCAGCACGTTCCTGGACAGGTCTTCCATAACGCCGCTGCCGCCCACATCCGAAGTCACGAAGCGAACGGTCTTTGCTTTCCCATGCCAGGGTTCCCTGTGCGCAACACACCGTCAAGCACGGCATTTGCATGGCATCGAAGTGCAACGGATCCGCATACTGAAGTCAACTGGCGCGCAAAACGAACCGGTTGCACGACGGGGCGCCTCTTGTAAAGTGCCGCCAGCTTTGGAGCCTGTTCTTCTGGAACTGCAAAGAAGGTGTTGGCCATCCCTGCATCATGGCAAGGCGGTTCCCATACCTCGTACTGGTAACAAAAATAAGGTGAGTCAGATCCAGGCCTAAGGGCTCCAGCACCTCCTCCCTGAGAAAGTCATCCAGCCGCTTCTTCGTGAGCACTTCGATGAGCCTGTGGAGAAAACATCATCCGTTTGGGTTCTCGGACCAGGAAACAGCCCCGACCTTCCCAGCACATCTGAGCTGTAGCCATATCCCCAGTCTTTGCCGGGCTGAAACCGCAAGGGTATTTTGGCAAGCTCTTCACACCATTCCTTAGGCAGGGTGCAATCCTCAAAAAGAGGCACTCTACCACTGTCGCAGCTTGGGCTCTGCCAGAGAATGGATCTCCCCGGCATCCACCTTTCTCACCAACCCCACGTAGGTCGATTCGTAGTCGTTCTCGGCCTCGTAGCCTAGGATTCAAGGGAACCATTTCATATATGTTTTAGAGAGAGTGTACATATAGATATATATGTATATATATATATATCGGAAAACCGAGGCAGCAACCGAAGCCAGGTCCAAAGCCGATTCCGCTCGTGTGAGCGAGGAGGTCGCGCACCAGTATCGGGCGCGAGAGTGGCTTTCGTTGCGGGCCGACGGCTGCATCTTTGAACTCAGGCAAATACTTCTCAACCGGATCATCGAGAAGGACCTCACCGCGCTCGAAGAGGATCAGGAAGCCTACCACCAGCACTGGCTTCGTCTGGGAGTAGAGCCGGAACAGCGTCTGAGAGTTCATGGCCACTTGGCCGGCCAGGTCTGAAAAACCGTGGGCCTGCGGGAGAATGTGTCTGGATCTAATCCGAAAGTGGGAAGCAGCTGGCAGTGCATTTCACAGTGTGCCTCGAAGTGGATAAGATGACCCTCTTTGACTGCACAAGTCATGACGCCTGGAAGGCGGCCGGAGTCGACCTTCAGAAAGCGATTTCCGTTTCAAAGGAACTGTGAGGAGAGATCTCTTCGTTGCACCTGTGACTTCAGCCGCCCGGCTGCTGCTCTGAGTGGCTGGGGGTCCATCTGCAGGCTCTTGGCCTTCAGGTGTGCAGACAATGATGACCAGGAAGCAAAATGAGTGCGTAGTGGCCACTGCTCCGCGCGCTGTCGTTTTCAAATCCGCTGCCTTACGAGTACCGGCTTGTAGATCCTCCATGGCAGCACTGGAAACAACCTAGCTGTCGCACAGCTGAGCTGTAGCTGGGCTGGGCTCATCCTTAATGTACTTCCTCAACCCAATCTCTTGTGATGCTGGGCTACCTTTCTTGCATGGAGAAGGTGCAAATCGCTCCCGTAGCCAATGCTTGCAGAGATGGGCCGTGGAGATGCTGTCTGCTACAAGACAGTACCACCATTCCGAGTCTGTGAGAGAAAGCTTTACCCGCTCTTCAACGACATGCGAGCGCACTCGGCCTTGCTTCTCAGCATGATCAACTTCTGCCTGTGACATGGCGATAGGAAAGGGAGACAAACGAACTGCGCGGCGACTCCACCTGACCTGTGCCCTGGCAGCAGACCAGATGACTCTCGTCACTGCTCTGCAAACTGCCAGAGGCAGCAGGCCGTCCGCCTGGCACAAGCGGGAGCTAGAGAACAGGTCTCACATCCTACTCCAAAACACGGCAGGCATGCCAAAGGTCCATGGTCGGCATCTGTCTCCGGGCAAGCTACCTCCGGATTGCTGGATTGCTGGGTTCGCTCACTCGCCAGGTCGCTTGGGGCTTGGCTGACAGCAGGCTGGGCTGACAATTCCTGCCTCAGTCTTTGATCACGGTGCCTTTCCCAAGAAGTCAAGTTCATGCTGGGGCCCTGGCTTGGACTTCGACTGCGCTCCCTCGGCTGCAGGCAGCTCAGGTCCTCAGCCCGGCGTGCCTCCAGGATACCGGTTTCAGTTCCTTGCAGCCCTCCTTCCGGCTGCACAACTGAGCGTTTTGCCTCAACAAGACTCCGGCCGCTCGGCGGAGAGCCGAGGCAACAACCTGGCGGACGTCTCAACAGCTCATGATGCAGCATGCGGGACCTTTACAGACACGACGTCATTACACAACAAGTATCGCCATGCTCAGGCCGCTAGCTGCGCGCGTTGCCTGATGTGGTGCTTGAATTTCATCTCCGACAAACGAAGCCACATCACATCACGATTGACGCTGCAAAAGATGCATAGGATTGCATAGGTAGCTGTGATCTTGTGTGCCAGGGGCCGGGACTTTAAGCCACAAAGCACAGGCCGGGCAGGCCGTGCTTGGGCATTCTCCTCCTGCCACTTCGCTGACGGCGCTCGGCAGGCTGAAGTGGCTGTGGGTTTGCTCTGGATTTCGTGATGCCTATGTCAACACCACATGTACCTTTCCTGGGAATGCTGCAAGATGCTGCAAGCGTGATTTCGCCAGAAACGCAAACTGCTGGCTGGATCGTCTAGAGTGTTGTTCAATTTGAGCTTGAGCCCGTGGCCTCAAATCAAGTCGAGATCCACTAGCCAGCCGAGCTATTCTAGCCCCTTGGCTCCACCCGAGCAGGTCCTGTAGCCTGCATCCGCTAGTCGAGCCTCTTTCTCTCAGGTAGTCTGAGGTCCAGAATTCCTATTCGGCATGATAAGTCATAATGCACGACGCATGTGGCCTACCGCAGGTCTGGGGGTGCACGCGCACCCGCCTGCTTTAAGAACTCGGGGCTTGTCTATGCTCCCTCAACGGTGATCTTGATCATCTGCACCGGTTCATCCGGGCAGTCCTCCGAAGCGAGAGAAGATAACAACTCGCACTGATATCTGCTGTCAAGCTTGGACTCGCGCGTTTGTCGTCCGCACCTGGGAGATTTTTTCGATGAGGTCGTACCTGCTGCACATCCAGCTTCCCACAGATGTGAAAATTCGAGTTAGTCACCAGTATGGCACAGTGTCAGCCTCCAAAGAGAGCCTCCTACCTACTCTACATTGGCATCCTTATCCTACACACCTCCACGGCATGTGCGAGCGCACCCCTCAACAACCTTGCCAAACACCGGATGTGCCGATGGCGAAGATCGGTCGAACCAGTTCAAGAAGCCTGGCAAGGCTCTCTTCATAAGCTTCACCTTCTTCGAAATCGGAAAACTTGCCCAGGCCACTGTTGTTGTTCACGTTGATGAAGAATTGGGAACCGCCGGAGTTAGGGCGCCCCGTGTTGGCCATGGACCTCGGTGTGAGGCATGCCTTGTTTGTTTGAAGTGCGCTGTACGCCCTTCGTGGCTCCAAGTGGCAGTGTGCCCGGCTCGTTGCCAAGCTTGGCAGTAAATTCATCCTCGATGTTCCCTGTCACCAACAGCTACGAAACGACGAACTCAAGGAGGCCATGGGCGCAGCATGGCGCAGCATGGCGCAGCCTCCGTTTGAGCGGCGAGCCTCCCGGCCGGAACCATCCAGGACCTGTTATGTTACCTATGCTTCGCAGAGTCAGTGAGCACAAGCTGGTCTCTCTGCGGGTCCTCAAAGCTTCCATCTGGCGGGCCGCCGGTGCCAGCCCTGGGGCTTCGAGGATCCTTCGCGTTCCTCACCCAAAGAGATCGCGGGAGGCTGGAGGCTCTGGAGAGGCTCTGGAGAGGCTCTGGAGAGGCTCCAAGACAGGCACGGGCAGCCGAACTGGCACATAAATCCGGGGATCTCGGTGTCCAAGCAGAACAATGGCATGCTCTATTTCCCCGGACGTTGGTGCGGCTCTACCTGGGCCTCTTGCGACACGGTGGAAGTGGATTCCGTCATAGAACCCGGTCTTCGCCTTATGTGATGCCATGATGCAACCACAGTAGGAGTGAACTGCGAACCTCCCCGAAAATGCCATGATCTGTCGCGCCAGAGAGCCAAATCAATCCAATTGGAGGCAGTTAGAGGCATTTCGTCCATGTACAGCTCTACCTGCGTGTCGAGCGACCATGAATGCAGATGTTGGCGCCGTGTGATGTAGCGCTGTCACCTCGTTTACAATCTGTGGGCGACGCTTCGTGCCTTGAAGGTTCCCATGGAAGTCTCGCACGTGGCAACAGGGTTCGCCTCAGCCAAAATGGGAAACGATGTGCCACCACTAGACGTCAGCTTGGGGGCCGTGCTCGGCAAGCAACTGGGCTCGCAGATGCCCGGCTGCGCTCCCTTGCACTGTTCCAACCATCCGACGCATGTTACGGACTCTGCGGTACGGCAATCACGGCTGTTCAGCACGAGCAGCTGACGGCTGACGATTAGCTTAGCCTGCGATTGAAGCGATGCGCTGCTGCTGCACCCAGCACTCCGCAGGCCGCCCAGGCAAACCTTGGCAGTGGGACAGGTGACTGCGCATTTTCTTTTCCACAGCACCGGAGACCGGACACACTTCCAGGAAGCGACGAAAACTCGGCACCGGCATTGGCCTGAGCGACGACGCATGCAAGGCGTGGGGGGTGCTGGGACTCGGGCACCTCTGGCCTTCCTGCCCTGCACATCGGCAGTTGTGAGCGTGAGCTGGCTTGTCTGCAGATTGCCTGCGGTCCAAAGGCAGCTTTCGAACGAAGCAGCACCGAGCTGGCACCTCGAAGCGCCGTGAAGGCAAAAGCACCCGATGCCTGCATCGGTGATGTTCAGCATAGTAAACTGGACAGGAGGAGCAGTAATCCTCGGTTTCAGTGTGCTTTCATCTACAGGTCTCTACTAAGCCGGTAGAAGTGGCTGTGCAGGGCTGCAGGTCGGTCGTGGCTAAAATCATAGTGTCGGAACCTCGGCTTCGGAAACTCAGCTTCGCTTTCCCTCATTTAAGCAGTTCTGACTTCCTTTCCACACCGAGGAATTCTAGTGATCCGCGATAGGGAACTCTCAAGCGACTCTAGCGGCTAGCTGCCAGCAGGCAGAAGAGCGTTGGAAGCTATCCCACAACGAATTTTTAGTTATACAGCACTCTGAGATGGTCGACGCGGCTGCTGTCACATTCATCATACGTTACATCTGAAGTACCCGTGCCTGCAAGGCCACAGCTGCTAGGAAGCTGCGCATGCTGCCCGTTGCTACAAAATTCGCCTGATCCGGTTCTATGTCTGCCGAAGCAACAAATGTCGCTTGTATGGCAGCACATGCAACACATTCACCAACCCTCTGCACTCATTCAGGACCTGTCGCATGCAAGCTTTGTTTTGCAGCTCGAAATGGCAAGAGCCGCTCCCGTGCCAGCATCTCCTCTTGCAATCGTCAGGCACCTGCCGAGCCGCTTCACGACTTCTGGAAGCTGACAGCTGGTAGCTGCAAGCATGCTCTGCCTTGGGATTGCGATGCCATCGTATCGGTGACGGTCTGCTCTGCTTGGCTAGCTTCGTTTGCCGTGGCTTCCACAATCTGCAGCCAGTACAAGGCAAGGTGAACAAGGCGACAGCAAACATCCTGCTCACCTCGTCCTTGACTTTCTCCTCCTCGGCCAGAATCTGCATTTCAGTGTCCTCGACATGGCTGGAACCCACTCTTGCAGGCGTCGCAACACCTGGACTAAGCCAAACCCATCGATAGATAGCCCCTCATAGGCTTCTGTTGCTATTTCTCTGTCATGCGGGAGTCCTTCACCTTTTTGGCAGCTGCAATGGTCTTGTTTACCTTGACGTCCGTCTTCAGGAAGTTCTTGACCTTCCATTCGACCTGCAATCGTGTCTGTTGGGCACAAGCTCATTCCTGGTCCTAAACTAACACTTGATGAGGTCGCCTGCTTTGTCTGCTCCATCAGTATGTGCTCGGCCATTGTCAAATTAGCCTGGCGGGTGGTAATGCGAAGTTTTCCGAATGATGGCATTGGAAGTCACGGAGCCTGCATTTTCAAGAAGTGCTGCTTCAGCCTTTGGAGCCTTTAGAAACAGAAGGACACAAGGCCTGGCGTGAAAACAACGTGAATGCATGGGCAGCCGCGGCCTGCGATTCAGCACTGTGTTCTCAATCATGTCCATCTCTGCCTGGCCACGACTTACACAAGTCTGGTCGCGGCATCAACATAACAGGCCGGCAAGAAAGCATGGCAAACATGGCCGACGGGCCGCATGCTTCACGGCTTTGTTCAGCTGCCGCACAACTGCACAAGCGAAGGATCGAGATGGACCAACCACTACGACCCCGACACCATTGCTCCTTCATCGACGGCATGCGATTCACTTGCAACAGTAATAATAATAACAATAATAATAACAATAATAATAACAATAATAATAATAAGCTACAGTCTGCGAGTCTGCTTTTCTTCCTCTTCGTAATCATTGCAATCATTTCTCTGCCTCGCTTAGGCAAGTGCACCAGTGCGTCGCGTCCGAGGCATATCCCCGCAGACTTCCCTTTTTCGATGACTGCAAGCTACGAGTAGCTCGACCTTCCCAAGGAAGTTTTAGGATTCGTTGAGGCCGAGGATCGAAACTGGAAACGGATTTACATGGCACAGGTCCAGAAAGTCAAAGAGAAAAGGGGACGGCGCGGACGGCGGTCAGGAAATGCTAGTCCGTGACTGTGAGGCATCGGACCACGAGCGTGGTGGAACTGGCCATTGCGATGTCCAGGCTAAAGACCTAAGAACACTCGAAATGCCTTTCTCGTTCCACATCATCGTCATCCCTTCATACTCCTCCTCCTCATCATCATCATCATCCACAAAGAAACGTGCGACGCGGGCGGTACATGCTCGTTCTATGGTGATGCTAATACTACATAATCTGACAGGGGCTCGCGTGAACAAGATGATGATGAGGGACGAATCTGCACACATTGCCGCCATCCGAGGCCTTTGACGAACTCAGCCTTCTGCTCGTCGGTGAATTCACCCTGCCTGCCTGTCAGAGCAGGAAGGACTACTACTGATTCAGTTCAACAAGGCTCAGGACCCTTTAGAGATAAGGACTCCTGGCTCTCTGTCTCGAAAGCTCATCGGAAAGCTTGCATCCAGCCTGGGGGACCAACCTCAAAGACCAATCAGACGCGGTCATGTCCCTTTGGCCCCTGAGGTTTTAAGGAAACTGCAGGGCCAGGGTCTCCTTGCGGACCGGGCTTTCCGATGTCACCTCAGACAGCACGTTTTACTCTGACGATGCTTCGAGAAGCCACAGACTCCTTGCCTTCCGATCCAGCCCGCCCCGGTGGCCTACGGTCAGACGCGGACTCACGCACAGCCGTTGCCGAGCATCTAAGAGCGTCTCAGAGCGTTGCCCATCCGGCCCCACGGAATCTGCCATGTCGATGGACGCCGTGCTGTCGTCTCCGGGCCTCGAGCTCCCACCACGTAACATCCGTGCTTTAACCGTAGTGCTTTTGGAGCAACAATACACTCGTTTCGTGAGCTCCCGAGAGCGCGGCGGTCCAGGCGGGCCTGGCGGGCCCTGGACGCCCGCTGTGCCAGCTTCTCCCGCAGGCTGGGCAGAGCGAGAATCATGACAGCTTGCCGTCGAAAGCCCAGCGCTATGCGAGATCGGTTGTGCAGAAGCAACAGACAGGTTCTGAGAGCGCCGCCCCGGCATCGCCTTGCTGTGTCCAGATGGTCTCCACGCTCTGACAGGGAGTCACTGATCGCACTGTGTCTCCCTGGTGGTCATGCCCTGCCGTGCCTCTATCTGGCCGGTGGCATCCGTCAGCGGGACTTGCCACATCCTTCCAGGAATGCAGCGCCTGTTTCTCAGTACGTCTATGTCGTGCAATAATATCCCTCTAAGCTCCTCAGCTTGTCTCCAGCGGCCGCTTCGAGCTCCGCCAAGGTACCTGGGCTTTCGACGAAGGTGTGGGGAGGATGGTCGCAGGATGTGCCGAGATCCCCGCTGAACTGTCGTGGCTTCTCGAGTCTGGCAAGCTCTGCCTCTTTACGACTTTACGAGTACTACCAGTTGAATCCGCATTTCCACCACGCGGATCTTGGGGCCTCCAGTTCGTGAGAGCTGAGGGCCCCTGCAGCTGAGACCTCAAAAGGGATTGCAGCTTCAGCCCGAAGGAGGCCAGTCGTGACCGGCCTGCGTGTATCTCTTTGACTTCGCTGCCTGTCCTGCTCCGATCCGAGCGGGTGCAAATGCAAATGCAAGCAAGAGAGAGCAAGTTGAGTCCTTCAGCGGAGGCGGCTCCTTGCTCCGCTTTCGTGCTCTGCTCCCGCCTCCCAAAAGGCGTGGCGGAGCTTGGTAGGCCAGCTCTGTGAGAGATGCAGGCCGTGTCTTTGCAAGTTGTGGAAGGAGTCTGAGTTTACCGGCATGGGGCTTAACTTCGGGTCTGGCAATGCAGACGCTGGGAAGTGATGTTCCTGCAGGCACGCATGCAATGAACGCACAGGTATCGGATGACCATGCGTGGACCCCTCCACCTTGACTCTGGCCCTCTCCACAATCCACTGCAAGCTTCCGACTTCCGGCCTCAACCAGTGTGATGAGGATGCAGACACCGCCTCTGTCAGGAGTTTGCAGAAAACACCGTCTCCAGGTTGCACTATAGCTGAAGCCCTCTGGAGTTGGACCCTCTGCAGGTTTCACTGGTCAACTCTACAGCTGCCGCAAGTTCAAGCGATTCGTTTGTCATTTCTGGTGTCTGTGGTCATGACTCATGACATCAAAACTTCTATATATACATATATATATATACATATATATATATGGGGGTTGTTCTTTATTAAGGTTGCAGCCCCTAACTCGAAAATCGTCTTGCGCTTCGCCCTTGCGCGCTCTTGCGCGCACACAGTTTTACACACATTCCCACCCTGTAGTAGCAGTAGTAGTCGTAGTGCCTCGTAGTGCCTCGTTTCGGAAGCTGGCTGGATTGTGCCAGATTG
>CAJNDV010037163.1:43137-63609 GCA_905221635.1 Symbiodinium sp. CCMP2456 | reverse complement strand
TATCGCCTTGCGCTCGCCCTTGCGCGCTCTTGCGCCGTGCCGTGTTTAGAGCATGTCCTAAAACTGAATCCAAATATTAAAGTGCACTGCTAGTCTACGGTCAAGAGCCGGGGGTTTAGAACAACCCTCATATATATATATATATATATATATATATATATCGGAGGGTGGCAATTTGCCCGGTGTCTGTCTCACTCATTCCAACAAGCTGCACTTTGATTCAACGCGCCGCTCCTCGGATTCTCCGGAAGCCACGGCCAGCGTGAGGCACAGCAGGAGGGCATGAGAAGGCATCCGCCGCACCTTGCCAAAAAAGAGATGGAAAAAGCAGCCCGGAAAATCTTTTGAGTGCCTGGTACTGGGAGTAGTTTAGACCCATGGAAGACCAGCGCTTTGCTGGAATCTCTCCTGCTATAAAGCTTGAGCCACGGACGCCGGGGCCAACCGCTGGCTCTTGCTAAAACCTGCACATCGTGCCGTCCGGCTTGGCTGCTGGCCGCTCCTTTGTTGACCTAAGAAGCCTACGAGTAAGGGTGTCCTCGACAGTCTAGGGATGGACGCGCGGTCCATGAAAATTCGGAGAAGTTCCTCCATCTGTCCGTTTGCCGCGAGCCGACAACTCACCACTAGCAGTGGCTGTCAGCCTGTCTAAAACTCCCGCTTCAGGTCGTGGAGTCATCCGACAGCCTTAGCTCCGAAAGACTACAACTACTCGCTGCACCTCTCTTTTGCTCGTCCCAAATAGTCTCTAAGCGCGTGGCTCCTCCAAGGTAGAGCCGGAGCACATTGGCAGCCGCCAGAAGTCGATGCCACCCCCTACGGCTTCAGGCTTCAAGTCAGGGCTGCACGAATCAGAGTTTCCCGACGACAAGGGTCCTGTTGGTGCGGCTTCTTCGGCAGCTTCGGTGTATGCAACCTCGCCTGCTACTGCTGCTGCGGCCGCTTCTGCTGCGGCGGCTGCTGCTGATGCTGCTGCCGCTGATGCTGTGGCTGATGCTGCCGCTGATGCTGCTAACGCTGATGGCGCTGCTGATGCTGCCGTAGCATCGTCTCCTGAAGGAATACCAGTTGCAACGATCGCAGATCTCATCCACTCTCCTTGCCTTCTGGAGCTTTTGCTCCAGAGTAGCCCTCTGCGTCGAGCTCTTGGTCGTTACCTGCCACCGCCACGACATTTGACAAAAGTTCGATTGTAGTTCTGGCTGTCTTTTAGCTTTTGGCCGCGAACCCATTGGCAGACGCCAGAAGTCCGCACCGCATCCTCCGGACATGAACAGCCGCCGATTCGGTGATCGTGATCCACTCCACAGCTTGGCCTGGACTATCCAGCTGAGCGGGCTCCGGCACAACCTCTTTGGTCCTGTGGCCCGCAGAGCAGTGGCAGGTGCGAAGACAGAGAGCCGCAGCGGGCCTCGAAATCGGACTGGCGCAGTTTGCCACCTGGCAGCTTCTTGCTGCAATGTGGACATGCAAAGGTCGCCACCCCGGCCCCGAACGGCCTCTGCTGGACACGATTCAAAAACTTTGCGACCTGCAGGAGCTGAGAAGGGCACACAGCAGATCAGATCGGCCGAACCGAGCCCTGGGCTTGCTTCGCCCGAACTTCCAGTTTTCCCCAGCTCGAGGGACTCTTCACTGGCTGCACCCTCCGGCCGCGGAGCAGGCGCTGCAGGTGCCGCCATCTTTGCAGCTTCCAGCTGGAAGCGACCTCGCATGCGGCGCTCCAGCAGGAGGCAACAGGAGGCCGCACAGTTCTTGTGTTCGCACCGGCTGTGCGTACTGCAGTGGACATGCGTCCTAGCTTGCCTCCGCTCTTGCGCTATCGCACCTTTGCCACCGCCTGGTACTTTTGCCGTATCCAATCTTTCTTGGTGCTTGTTCATCGAAGCCATTTGGCACATCATTCGCGGGGGCTTTCATTTTGCACGTCATCGTGTGCGAGCGACCTCGGCAGGCCTTGCAGCAGGTGGATCCCGGCAAAACGACCAGAATTCTGAGGAACAGGACGAAACCGGCCCGAAGAGAGGAGCGAACCGCTCAAACAGACAAGAGAAGTTGCAAACACTGAGCAAACCGCTCGAACTCACAGAGAGCAAACTATAGCAAAGCGCTCCAGAGGCCCTCACGGCTTTCCGAGCAAACCGGCTCGAAACATGAGCGAACTTTTAGAGCCTTTCAGAAAGAGGAGCGACCCGATAGTGGTTCTAGTTTTATGAACAAGCCGATCGAAAAGTGACTAGAGGACTTGAGAAAGCGCTTGCAAGATACTGGAGAAGTTGAGGGAAAGGTGAAAACCGAAAGGAATAGAAACGGAGAAAGAAGAGCAAACTGCGCAAAAGGGATCAGTACTTTTTGAAAACGTTGAGCAAACAGGCCTGAAACCTGCGTTCAATGGTCTGGTCAACATGACACCTTGGACGGCACCGAGCATGGTTTACTGCCACCTTGTGCTTGTCTCGTTCTGGGGGGGTGTGGCCAGGAAGGAATATGGTTTTGCGATGTTTTGCGCCGATTTGAGACTGTTCTCTTCGCAGGAGGCAAGGTCCGAAGGATCTTGTTCCGATTCCGCAGAGTTCTTCCCTCCGCCGAGGCGTGGACCATGGGGCCGAGGCTTTGCATCCATGGCTCCCTTCACGAGACACAGCGAAGTTCACACCTTTCAGGGAGGGCAGCCCAGCCACGCCTCCTCGGCTGAGGGCTCTCTTTGAGCGCGAGCTTCTCTCGAAGGCGGCGCCAGAAACCTTCCAGATGGGCTCGGCTCAAAGGACTTCCCTTCTTCGCAGCTTCCACAGAGGAGAGGACTCGGGAGTGGCTCCAAGCACTTGCGCGGGCTTCTCCGGCTCCTGGCAATTGTGTTGACCCTCTCCTCCTGCTTGGCACTGAGGATGGCAGGCGAAGTTATTCCCGTCCTTGGTGCGACTGTCCGGAAGCAGTTGGCCAGCAGCCGACATCTCCGACCAGAACACCTGAATCAAAGAGGAAGCAGGCAAACGCATCCGACGACGAGCGCACTACAATTCAAACTATAAGACACAATGCTCTTAGACAGACTGCAAACTTCCACGGGCGGGGATGACACCGTGTGGGTCCACTTGATCGTGCCACCCCAACAAACTTCCAAACCAGACCAGTTGAAAATATCTGCTTACTCGAAAATCTCGAAAGCCGCTCCACCGTTCCCTTGCACAAGTGAACTCGGCATGCCTCTGCATCCACTTCAGATGCAATTCGCCAAAGATGCGCGAAGCCCTGGCAGCCGGAACACTCAAGTGAAAGCTTGATAACAAGGCTGGACTTTGCTGGACCACACCTCTTCCGCTGATGGTGCCTGCCACTTCTTCGCAAAGCCACGGATTACCTGCGTCACGGCTACAATCAAGCGGAACATCTTGCGATCTTTAAATGTTCGGCTGTCGCTGACTGCCTTGAGAGATGCCTCACGTGGTGGAAGTGTATCTTGGCGGTGGCTTGTCAGCAAGACCCGTGCACTCAATCGGTCCATCTTTTAGCCAAGAAGCTGTGGGCAAAGCGTCGCAGCACCCGGCGACCACATTCGTGATCAGGCACATCCAGCCAAACACAACCCATCTGACCGGGCTCCAAGTCAAACTCTTGGACCGCGAGCTGTGTCCAAATTGCCCGCTGTGCCACATTGACGTTGCATCGATCGATGACAATGCGACCATCTGGCCGCCTCAAGGCAGCACGAGCTTCCTTCATGCAAGCTTGCCGGGAGCCCAGGCAATCCTGGTTTACGACCACCCAGTTCCCTCCAAGCCGCTGTGCTAAAGTGCTCTTGCCGCTTCCGGGCAATCCACACAAAACCAGCAACCTCAAGGCTGCCAGGTCCACGGCCTGCTGTGGCACAAACGGGAGCGCCTCAGCTCGCAAGAGCGATGCTCCTGCGACCTCCGCCTCCGCCATCTCCGCCACTTCGGCCCCTCGAGCCTCTTCTGCCTGCTGCTGCAGCATATGCTCAAGCCACGAGGCCCAGTCATCTGCCCACTCCACTGCGTACTCACGACCCTGCGGAATGGGTGCGAAGCCAGCGCCGTCATCAGCATTGTCAGCCACGTCAGGGAGGTAGAAGTGCAGAATCTCGAGTAGGTCGGCAGCTATGGAAGCAATCTTGCTTGCAGCCTCAGGGCCTTGCGGGCACTGCGCTCGCAACCCATCCGGCAGCATCCAGACTGCGCAGCCGTGCTCAGAGCCGAAGCGGGAGATCTCTTCTGCGAGCGACTCCATAACCGAACGATTGCGCTGTCCGTAAAACCCTATGGGCGCGGGAAGGAGCAGCGTTTCCGTCTCAGCCTTGTCCTCAGGATGAGGAACACTTGGCATCCGCTTGGCCTCGGTTTTGACATCGGCTGGTCGTGGCAGCTCACCTCGCGCGGCCGACATGCACGTTGACCTGAGAGGGCAAAAACTAGAACACGATTTTTGACAGCATCATGGCGGTACCAAAACCTCCCACTAGCCCTTTTAATGCAGTGCTTGGACGTGGAGACTAATGTTGCTAGTCAGGTCTACAATGTAACAACATTCTGAAAGCATGCAACGCATCTCGCCGGAAGGACAAAATCCTTGCCCCCCACAAAGGAGAAATACCGGATAGTTTTGCACACCATCTTGAAGCCTGTCTGAAACCGACAATGTAAATCCTGCTATACCCTGGCTGGGCTGTGGCGAGCTCCTGCAACTCACATGCAGGAGGGCTGCAGACTCATGCTGCATGTGAAGCTGTCTCCTGCCATAAGAATCTCGGTGTACGGAGCTCAGGCGCCGGCATCCACCTCCGCAAACAAGCAGCTGCTTCTTCGCGTCGTTGGTCCGGAGGTGGCTCTGGCTCATGCCCGAGTTCACGCAGATGCTGCAAGCAGTCGTTCCAGCGGTCAAAGGAATCCCAGCAGATGGGACAGCAGAAACGAGCGGCACGCCGTGACCCGACTTGTGCTCTCAGGATGGGCTGTCGCGTGGGCACTGGGGCAGCTTCGGGCGCCTTCTGTCGGAAGACGTCCAGGCGCGCGCCACGCCGAAACCGAGCCCGGAAGCGAGCGCTTGGGGCATCGTCATCGCTCTCGGCATCCTTGAATTCGGATTCCCCAGATTCTGGCCTCGGAGCCTTGGGGTCGTGCTCGCACGCTGACCACCACAAAGGCAAGCCGTCGACCGCGACGATGATGTCTTCAGTGCAAAGGCCAGGCTGGCCCGGAACCTCTGCGATTTCACAAATCTTCAGCCCCTCAGTCACGGTCTCCAAGTGGAGGCCGGCCCCTTCTTCTTCGTCCACCAACAACTCCCTGCGAAAAGTCTGACGTGCCATCCCAGTCAGACTCGAAGAGGATGTCCGCGGAAGATACGGCAGCGGCTTCTCCGTCTCAAGCAAAGGTGGCCAAGAGCCTCCTTGACAAACCTTCTCCAACGCCAGCGGCAGGACGGATGGCTTCGAGCGCGACGCAACGGAGCTCAGAAAATTGCTACCAAGCTGCACATGCGGTGCCTCATTGAAGCTGGACTTCCGCTGCGGGCCGTCGGTGCAGACGGCACGTAGGCCTGCGCGCAGCCGGAGACGCCCGAGTAGACCTGCAGGCTCCTGAACGTTGTTCTGGTCCAGGCTGACCCAAGCAGGGGCAAAGAGGCCACGCTTGTCCAGCCAAGGATAGGCCTCGAAGGGATGCAAGGCCAACGAGAGAAGAAGCTGACCAGCCTCAGCTGCAAGGAAAACAAAAAAAGTCCCCACCTCCCTGCTTTATCCTCGTTTAACCTGTTGTTTTCCTGCTCTCCAGCTCTACTCTACACCAACTCTCCGCGTCTGCCCGACCCGACGCATGGCGGCTGAGGCGCACCAGAACCTGTGATGCGGTTCTGTGAGAGATGGACTTCCTCGATGGCAGAGTGCTGCGCACAGATCAGGGCTGCAAGCCACTCAATCGAAGCATCTCCCAACTTGTTGCGAGCCAAGCGGATGGCTCGACACCGGACCTCCTTGCGACGCCGCAAGAGCCAGCGGAAGAGAAAGACAGCGCCAGGATCGGAGATGCTGTTGTCTGAGAGGTCTATTTCGAGCAGAGCACGCACAGGTGGCCGGTGCAGGCTTCCGCTGCTTTCGGCAAGTGTCTCAAGCCGCTCACCACGCAGGTCTTCGAGCAGCCGGTCCAGGCTGGCCGTCACCGATGGAAGATCTGTATCCTGCAGACTGCACGAGCAAAATTTGACTTACTCTGACACTGGAGCTCAAGGTCTTGTTGCACACACCCACACAGATAGATATTTACGTGTGTGTATATATATATATATATCATACCAGAACTATGCCTCTATGCATATATATATATATATTTCTTTATGTGGCAAGGACCTTTAGGGATATTTGGGGATACAGTGCGTGACACAGTTACAACAATTCAAGCATGCTGTGTGAATGACACAGCACGCTTCACAGCTAACACATAACAATTCAAATGACGACCATCTTCCTTTCCATGGTTGCAACCCGTGGAAGGCAACCTTTGTGGCCGGCTTTGTTTAATTGTCTTCCTTGTTTTCGATGAATGCATGGTCTGATCACAAAGTAGGGTAAAACATGTGCTTCGTAGAACTGTTGACAAGATGTCTCAGAAGGGTTGTTGACGCCAAGTTGCCAAGCGGCACGTCACATCGGTCTAGCCATAACCAACGCTCCAGCCACTTTGGCCATGTCTTGAGCCTGTGCTTCTCCGTGCGTGCAGAAGCACGTAGTCTTGTCGCGATTGCTTGCATGAGATGCTCACCTGACACTGAAAGTCAAGGAAAGAGATCGAAGGAGAATTACGACACTAGCGTTGTAGGAACAGACATAGCTCCAGGTGGATTCTTGCGAAAGAGACTGTCTGCTCTGCACGGTGCACTTGCATCCAAAGTGAATATTCGTTCCTGAATCAGGCAGCTACGGGTTTGCGTTTCTCTGTGCGTCTGCGGCCCCGGCAACGACAACGCTCTGTCCGTGTTTCATCGGGGTCGATCGCGGGCGTAGGTGCCAGGTGCTTCATGATGGGTCCCATCAGATTCGTGCCTTGGTAGCTGTACTTCATGGGCCAAGCTCCTGATGTTGAAGTGCTGCACTTCACTGGTATGGAATGCTACCACGTGAGCCACGTCAGTTTCGACAGAAGAAAATTGTTTCGCTTGACTGAGCTTTGGACGTACTCAAGATGACTCGCTTGGCCGTGACAGGCTTCCGACTTTTCGTCATGTTTCCTCGAAGTTCCTCTCGCTTTTGATAGTAGCCCAATCCGATTGGGCCCCTCCCCAGCTTCCAGTCATGGCCCGGGGGACCAAACAAGTGAGCACCCACCTTGCCCTTCCGACATCTGCCACCAGCCGATGCCATCAGTACCGAGCCTCGCGGTCTGCTCTCATGACTCCGTCTCGGAGGTGTGCGATGGAATCAATGTCGCCCAGTGGACGTCGCTGACCTTATGCCGGAGCGGACATCGTCCTGACAAACTCGACATAACAACATCCACACATGGTGAATATGCTCTGTATCATCCGTGGTGTGAGCAGGCTGCGCAAATTCACACGCCTTCAACTTTCACATCTTGCTCGGGGGCGACGGTCGGCTCGGATGATGCCCTCCGACCTAAGTGCAAGCCACGCTCGACCGCCCTTGTTTAATGGTCGCTAGCATGAGACGCGGCAGAGGAGCTGAGTTGGGTCCACGAGGCTGCTTCCTGCATTCGACTCACGATGGCAGAACTCAAGCCATTGCCTTAGCTGCACGAGATCCGGGATCATATTGCCAAGTGGAGATACGCCAGGATGCAGTGTCACCGACAGCGAGCCCGTCACGGCGCACTCGGCTGACGCCAGCTGTACCTTCAAACATATATATATATATAGACGTATATGTATACGTATGTTCTGTGACCTGTGCAATAACTGAGGTCACGCGCTTAGGGCGTCAGGAGACGAACGAACTCAACGAACCTGACGAGGCGGGCGAACGGCTTGGAATCATGTTTCGTGTTGTATTCTAAAGTCGGGCTGAATGGGGTGTCTTCCGCTGTGTCATAGACAACAATCAACTTTAACAAGGTTTTTCTTTCCCTGAGAACCAGCTTGGGTAGACAACAACTAAACAAGATGACAGTCAGAACGACGAAGCTTCTTCTCAGTGGTATTGTTCATGTTTGTGCTACTGCTAGATCTAGCACCCCGGGAAGACTTGGAAAGTAGAAACCCGCCTACGGGCTCGCACTTGTCTACAAACATGGTAATATAGATGAATACTGTTTAATAGGTCTTGTTTTTCTAGATCTGCCCGGTATTCCGGGCATATTGTGTTATGTGACTGTTTTCGCTGACACTTCAACAGAAAGTTGTGGTTATCATCGCACTTGAACCCATTATGTCCGCCCTCGCTCCATGTCGTGGGTGCTAAGTGTTGCGGGCACCTTGCGCCCACAACATAGGAAAGACGGTGTTAGCGAACAAGATCAGATCCAGCTGAATCAAGCCATTCGGGATGATGTCCAGGCACGTATGCTGATGGCGACGCTCGGGGGCCCCGGATACATGCCTAGGCTAGTCGCAAGTACTTCAATGACATGAATAACCGTCTACTACAAATGTTGCATCATGACGATTACATTAACAGCTGTTGGCAAACATGCTGTCGTGCAGTCTGCGCAGACGGCCGCCAAAGCTAGTATGCAGGGTTTATCCTAACTAAGCTTGATTCATCGCAGCGAGCAGCTGCAATCTACATTCGGAATTGTCTCTCTCTCAGACCTTACGTCAACTACTTCTCACACCTTACTCCAACTATATTAGTTAAATCTTTGCGGTACCACAAAGACCCCAGGAACCCCATCGCGGCACCAGAAGAACCCCTTGCAGGCACCACTTCTTCAAAGAACATCGCGGTAGAGCCCCATCGGGGCACCAAGGGAACCCCCTCCAGGCACCACTTCAAAGAACCCCACCGCGGCACCAAAGGAACCCCTTAGAAATACTATTTCAGCGAACTTCATTGTGTTAAAAAGGAAACCCGTGACCAAATACTAAGAATGCAGTACACGTAGAACCATATCATGACCCTACAGAGTAATGCTGCATGCAATGATGCGGACTACATACACTAAGAATAGCTATGCAATATCATGTGGGTGTAATGTGAAACTGCCCAACACCGTAAAGTATGGCAGACTATCGTACGCGACCACAGATGATATAGTATGGCATGGTAAGCTAAGTTTCGTTTTACTACCAAGACCTTCCAACCATCTCAATCACCATCGCCAGCTGCGCTGCGGTACAAGCGCACGGCACACTGCGATTTCGCCTTCAAGTCGGGAGTTCCTAGCTTGAAGAACGTCTTGGGCTGACCGCTAACAAATGCTTAGGTTGTAACCCACAAGCCATGCATGTTCTATGGCAAAAACCGTGCCAACATCAGGAAAGTCACTCTTCCTGCTGGGACGTTAGCTGCGCTTTGAGTACGCTTTTCTCGGTGTTCTCTTTTGGCGACGTTTCCTGCCATCCGGCTTTAGCCTTGTAGACTTGTAGTAGTGCTCTTTCAGCTCATCGTAAAGGCTCTTCCAGTCCGGCTCCGTGGTAATTTTGTTGGAAGAGAAGGGGAACTGCAAGGGTCTTTAATGGTGGACGAGACAAAGCCTTAGCCTCGGGGTTGACAGAACTCTCCGGAGGACACGTCGTTCTTGAACCGCTGGCTTTGGGCGGGGGAGACGAAGTCGTGCTCTTGGCCTTGGGGTTGACAGAACTCGGCGTAGGGCTGGTCGCACTGGAGTCGTTGGCCTTCCTTGGGCGTGGTGTGAACGGTCTCCCCTCGGCCTCTGGTCATGGTCTCTCCTGTCTACGCTTGCGGCGTACTTCGGGAAGCAGGGGCATGGCGCGTGCGAGCCTAACAACACCCTAAGTTTAAGCTGCCTGTAACTCCAAGTGCATCGTCACCACAACAGTGGTAAGATAACTTCTTTACCAAGCTTGCGGATGCAGTAGGTAAGCAAGCGCAGTGCAAAAACTATTACGTACAGCATGCGGCCTAAGTTTTACGACAAGCTTTTCAAACTGTTCGGAATGCCGAAACTTTGAAAACTCTGCTACCGAAACTTTAACAACTATGAAAACCAAGGATCGGCTTTCACAGCTTTAGTAGGTTTTGATAGTTTTCAAAGTTTCAATAGTTTTCAAACTTGTCGAAAATGCCGAAACTTTGAAAACTATGAAACTATGAAAACTTTCAAACTATGACAACCAAGGATCGGCTTTCCTAGTTTTCATAGTTGTAGTATTTGTCATCGTGTTAATAGTTTTCAAACTTTTCGGAATCCCGAAACTTTGAAAACTCTCTGCTGCCGAAACTGAAAACTATGAAAACCTCAAAAGCTATGAAAACTCTTCATAAGTTTTTAATCCTTCTGAAATTTAGAATTTTAGACATCTAGAATTCTAAATTTCTCAGAAATTTACAAATCCAGAAATCTAGATGTCTAAAACTCTAAATCTCAGAAATTTCAGAAGTCACATAGAAAAAATTGAAATTTTAGAAATTTAAAAATTCCAGAATTTTAGATTTCTAGAATTTCAACAATTTATCAATTTTACAGGGAGTGGAAAACTCTGCGAATCTGTCTTCAGGTATACAGGAATTTCATAGTTTATAGGCTTTACGAATTCTAGAAATCTAGAATTCTAGAATTCTGACTTTGTTCCCTTTTGAATTTGTAAAACTCTGAAACATAGAAATTTAGTAATCTAAATCCAGGAATCCAGACTTCGAGATTTCTTAAATTCCAATAAGTTCTGAGTTTTTAAAGAATCGAAAACTCTACCCTAAGGCTGGTAGATCTCTGAAGCTTAAGAGTGAGTCAAGAGGCTTCACCAACTAGACCCTAAAGGTCCTATATATATATATATATATATATATATAGTGTATATATATATATATGTATATTCACCATTGCGGGCCATACTCTCCGAAAGATTCCCTATTAGTACCTCCGAGGACCCCAAATAGCCGGACATGCAAGTTGCAGCCTAGCCAAGATCCAAGATCCAATGGACAACAACACACGATGCTGATTATCTGCAGTAGATTCATGCCTCCTTCCGTTGCCGCGTTGCCGTGGAAGTCGCGAGCTGTGTAACAAGAGGGAGCGATGCTAGAGGTCGCAGGGCAAAACATTCAGCACAAGGCAACGAGATGCGACATATAAACATCGAGCAACAACCAACACATGGTCGAAGAATCCAGACGGAGTTCATACATGCAGAAGAGAGGCTTGCATGAATCATCCAACAAGGGCCGTCAGGCGAAGCGTCCGGCAGCTAGATTGAAGTTCTCGTAAGAGTCCAAGAACAACGGAGTAACAAAGTTAACAGACGATACGCTGCATTAGGGGAGACATCCGGCAAAAGGCACGGCATCCCAAGATCCCAAACCAAGGTTCAGCCCAAATAATCACACAAAGGCAGTGCACAGGCAACACAAGTGTGTAGGGGAAAAAACATCCAGTGTCCTGCAGACCCATCCGGGCCAAAGGCACGCAAAGGCTGGCAGCTCCAGGTGTTTGAAGTAGCCTAAGCCGGAAAAACTGCGCCCACCAGCTGCGCTGATTGCGCTCCTGGGACTCGTCCTCACTGCCCTCGCTGCTCGTGACACCTGACCTGGGTCTGTCACCTCTGTGAGGGGCCTCAGCCTCCGTCCCAGGTTCATGCATCCGTTTGGGTTTTTCAAAGACGCTGGATGGAAGCATCGAGACGTCCGGGCCACTTCCAAAGTCGCCGGCCGGTGACTCGATGCACTTCGCACTGTCGTCACCCCTATCCAAGTTGTCCTGCTGCGCATCCTGACAGGCAGAGACCAGCACAAGAAGGGCTTGCGCCGCGCGTACCCGGGCAAGCGTGCCGCAGCATCGCTCGTGTCTTTCGCAGAGCCGGCCTTCCGCTCCTTTTTGGAACATCCCAACGTCTGCATCCGCGCTCGCGCAGCTGCCAGCCGCGCCTCCTGGCAGCCGACAGCTCGACCCACTCCAGACACTTCCCAAAGACCAGCCTTGGATGGCTCTGGGTTCGGAGGAGTGCCCAGGCTCGCCTCCCGAAAGCAACAGGAGCAAGGCAAAATCTCTGTCTCTCAGCCTGTGGTTTAGCCTACTGGTACTAGTCACTGCCTTCGGCACAGAGTCCGCTTGCTCAGACGCCAGCCTCAGGGCGAGACAGTGCATGATCTGCATGGATCACTGTTCTCTGAGGACCCAGTGAGGATCAGACAACGGCTTCCCGGAGAAGCAGATTTCGTCGCCTCAGCCGGCGACGTCCAACAGCAACTCGGGGCGAGAACAATCTCAAGTTTATCGTGCTACTATGCCTTGAAACCAGCAATTGCCCGCGGCCCCCACCACTTGAACTGTCTGTGTCTTCGCCAGCACTTCGAGCTGTAAGGGGCGAGGCCTGCCATCCGCCCTCTTCAATCAATCTGCTACAAACGGCCCGCAACTGCGAATTCCAGATAATGCAGAAGACGAACAGATCCATTCCAGTTCGGCTCTTCGCTGGTGGCCTGTGCTTGTGCGAAGACTCTTTCTCCGAAAGTTGGCATCGGAGGCCTGGATGTGCAGTCCGCTCTGCAAGAAGAGCTGCGCAGCAGAAAAGCCAGACGACGGGGCTCCGGCCGAGAGGGAGGCTCGATGACATCCTTCTGCATATCTCTGCCGGACCTGGACTTGAGGCACAACATTGTACAAGGAAATCAAGTCTCGACTTCGACTTTCACTCTCTTTGCTTCGAGGACCAAAGAAACCCGGGCGTGCCTGCACGCTCCTTCCCCCAGCCTGGAAGCAGGAACAGTGTCCTTCGCCCGTGCAGCTGCCACGGCTTCTGCTACAAGCTCCGGACCATTCGACAGGACCTCTTTGCTCTGCACTGCCATGCCCCATCACCGCCTCAAGGCTCCCTAAGGTGCTCGAGAGCCGGAGAAAAACCAGGGCAAAGGGCCTCGAGTGACTCCGTACAGGCAGCCGCAGGTAGGTGCCTGCATGAATTTCTGAATCTGACGAGCCACAGCTGTCATATCTGTCATCACCTGAGGACCTGGCCTGGAGCGCATCAACGGTCACCTGACGCTGGCCAAAGCACCCGTCCTGGAAATGCCCGAAACTCTTGCGGTCGGTGGATGGGGCTCCCTGTGAACATTCGCCTCTACGAAATCGTTGCTCCATGCTTCCATGGGCGCTGCAAGTGGATCTCAAGTGGCAAACCGGCCTGCCTGCCCCGCGTGCTCGATGAGATTCCCTGCCTTGGTAGCGACAAGCAAAAGAAGAATACCTCGTGCCTCAACGACCAGAGGCGCACCAGCATGAGATGTAACTCGCCAAGCCATGGAGATCACGGCCAAGGAATGTAACAGGGCAACCAGACAGGCAGCTGTGTGCTGGCATTCTACTTGGTCGAGCTGCTGACTTGCCTAGTCTCGCGGCTTGCGACGGTCTCTTGCAGATGTGCATAAAGGTCTCACCTTTGGACTGAGCTTGTCGACAGCGCATGTTGCATCTCAACGAATTTGACAACTCCGTGCCAGCTCGTGGATTTGGGCAGTTTTGTGGCATCCCTGGCACGATCAGAGCTGCCTCTTTTCCATGTCCGATGCCACAATTGGTGTGTCTGACAGGAACACGCATCGTGCCCATTTCGTTCACACCTGCAACTTCAACTTAAGATGTCTACAGATGATTCACATTGAGTCTTCATTCCCATGGAAGCAGAACTCAACTCTTGTCAACATCCCCGCGTCTACTCTACAGAAGCCGAGAGCTGGGCTGCACTCTGCAATTTATAGCACGGCACAGCCTTGCTCTCAAACTGCTCTACGCCCCCAGTTTTACTGGGTCGCCAGTGGGCATTAGTGGGTCGATGCTGCCATGGCGGCTTCCGCGTGATTCTACAACTTTTGGGTTGTAGAGGCAATTGGCCGTGTGGCAGGTGAGACAATGAAACACTGAAAAAGCTCGTTTGCCCAATTTTGACACGAGCTTTCGATTCGCTTGGACATGCACCAGAACCAGCGAGGGTTAGATCGGTTGGCTGTGATTCCGGCAAAGATCTCTGATTCTCACCTGGCTTCGCTAGCTAGATGAAATGTTGCCCGCTGCGTCAACTGGGGAGCATGTCCGCGGAGGTACTACGTGGCGTCACTGGCAGCACTTGCACTTGTTTGCATCGTCTGCCTGACAGCTCTTTTGGCATTTGCGATGCCGGTATACCGTGCAAAAACAACCGGGACCCAGAAGTCAACTTGCTCAGACTGGACTTGTCTCAAATCGCCTGTCGTCTGCCCTAGGCGTGGTCTTCGCCTTCACCTTAGAGACAAGGAAAGCATGCTAATGCCCAAGCCAGTAGCGGCTAGTAGCGGCGATGGCGGCCGACAATCAGTGAGCTTCCTTATGCGCTTGACCTTCTTGCAAAACTTGCCAACCATACAGTAGTCACACAGGTCTCAGTCTCTTGAGACACGGCAATAAATATTGTTCAGACTTGTGCGCATACCTGCCGTTCAACGCGTCTTGCTAGGTACAGGATCTTGCAGATGCGAACTCGCAGTGTCGAAAGCCGCAGATGCAAACTGAGGACAACACCAAGCCCTTGGAGATCCCGCCCGGTGGCATGTAGTTCTCCGGCAGACAAGGGCCCTGTGCAACAAAATCGTTGCAAACCGCCCAGCTTCGGCGTTGGTGAGCGAGCTGCGGCCTTCCACTTGATCCGGCCGAGAGCTGGAAGTTCCCCCATCGCCGCACTCCTGCGATGGCCAGCACGGCGCTCCCTCGCTCAATGCCACCACTCGGCCCGTGGCCGCCATGGGTGCCATGGCCTGGCCACCGAAGCGGGATCATGCTCGTCCAGCAGTCTTTGTGCGTGCTCCGGCTGAGACCTCAAGGTCCAGCTGCTACGAGTGCCAACAGCAACTTCAGCACGCAGGCGCCCTAAGCGGCCGGCATAATCGACCTGATCGCCGCCTCAGCCCTCTGGAATTCGAGGTGCTGTTTCTTGTAAAGGTCGGCCTGATGATAGGCAAAAAGTCCGGATTCGGTCGCTTCCGGACTGTCGCGTCACAGGCCTTCAGGTTCTTGTTCCTCTGGATTAAGCGCTGAGAATCAAGCTGCCGGTGCCTGTCGCTTGGACACGAGGAACCCTCCGCCCGCCACAACACAACGCCCTTTTTCCTGACCTGATCTGCTCGCCACGGTCCCGCTGAATCCTCTTCAGCAAGGCCTGGAGCGCCTGAAGCTCAGGGAGGCTTCCTTTGATTTCCCCCCTGCGAGGCTCTGCGTGCCTCTGCGTGTCTGGACGTTGGGGGGACTCTTAACAACGCTTCCAGTTTGCTGGCGTGGCGTTTGCTTTTTGCGCCCAGCTCGTGCGGGATTTGTGAGGAGCCTGACGGCTGCCTAGAGCAGCTCACGCTTGGCACCGCAAGCTTCGCTTCCGCATGCATTGCTGGATTGGCCGGGCCAGGCAGGACGGTCGGGACCTGCAGGTTGCACATGGCTGAGAGCACACGAAATAAACTGCCCAGCCCCGCTTGAAACAGTCTCGCAACTGTGCCACAGCACCGCTGGCATGAATAGAGCGCGCTCGAAGGCTTGAAGAGGCGAGAGGGCTTCCACAAAGGTGATCACACCACATGCTGCAACAACGATGCTCTTGCGCATGATCCAGAGCCTGACGGCTCTGCAACCTTCTCTCATGCGAGCGACATCTAGAGATCTGACGCCCTGCACTTTCGGAGGCATCACTAGAATTTACATTGTCCTGTGCTGAACATGCTCATTGTCTCCCGGCAGGGCAACAGAAAGGGCTCGCCGCTCAAGTGGTGAAACCATTCAGGATGGACTTGTCCCTAACCTGATACTACCTGCAGACGGGTTCATTTCATGCAACAAATGCAGCTCGTGGTGTCGGCAGCACATGGCCTTGCTGAAAGGAAGCATAGCTTCGGCCACGATAACCTTGCTTTTCCGTTCAAAATTCCACTCCAAATGCAAACTTGAGCGCAAGCTGCAAGTCTGCCGATGAGGATTCGGCTTGGAGGTAACGGGCAAGATTCACGAACCTGATTTCACAGAAGGCCTCATATGGCCCCTAGGATGCTTGAGCTGAGCTGTGAAGCTGAGATCTTGGCTCACCAACTCCCATTCGTCCCCTTCCTGACGTAGCACATGGGCTCAGCTTCATCCCTCAACTCCCGCGCTCTCATTCGGCCACACGGGTAGGCTCTGCCTTCAACAAGCGTATCATGTGCATCGAACGCTTGGCCTTAACAAGAGACCGTTCGCAAGCCAGCATCAATTGCACTGACATTTGATGCAACACTCGGGGAGAAGGTCCACGCGAACTTCTTCTTGCGTCGGCTGCGGGGCTTTTGTTAGGTCGGCTGCACCTCGAAGCTTTGACGGCTCGACGGGAAACATCGAGTTTATTCAGCTGGCCAGGCCCTGTCCGAGACATATACGAAGAGGAATATCAACGGATAGATGGAACAGATGGAAGAACAGACACACCCAAAGACGGACAGACAGACAGACAGACAGACAGACAGACAGACAGACAGATGGACAGCAAGAGAGGCAAACAGACGCAGACACAGCAGCAAGGTGAGCGACAGCTGCAACACAGTGAAGACATACAAACTGAAGCCGACAGATACTTAATTATGGACAGTATACGTTCGGTTTGGGTCTGCGTTTAGGAACGAGAACGAGATGCTGAGGCAGCCACACCGCAGCGACTTGCAAATCAATGCTCTCGCTTCATCGAAGCTGACTCTGCCGTCTTTGTCCTGGTCAAAGAGCTGGGGAGGACATCGAAAATGCTAACACGGCTTTCGGGGCACCGCATGTGGGGCCAAAGCTGAGATCTGAATCTCAAGCACTTGCACTCTTCGACCTTTGAAGCGGCCCATGCACCCTAGGTAGACTTGGAAGGGCAAGGCACAACATCCGTGTCATCGGGTCTTTGCGACCATTGCTGCGCATGTGACTCCTATGTAATTGCTTGCTGGAGCCGAATACCGTCCTGGTCTGCCTGGACGAACATATTGGTCTTGACCTCATCCGCTGTTGACTTGGAGCCACTGTTACTCTCTCGATCTCTCTACCGTACAGCAAGGAGCACCATCATCAGCTGAAAACCCAAAGTCGTTTTCTCAGAGCCCAACGTGATCGAAGTAGTCCTTTGACCACAATCTCGTCTCAACCTGAATGTGCAGGCATGGTGACGAAAGTGCGGCGCGGAGGTGTGCATTGCAGCTTCTTGCTATAACACATCGTGCTCCAGCACCTCGTTCCAATAGCGATCCACTCTGTCGGCGGGCCAAGTCTTGGCCTCCCGATACACTACCAAGCCTGTCTCCTGCACATATGAGATTCTTCGAGATCACTGAGATCCCCACAGTCTTTTCTCTAGCATTTCTTAGAGCATCTTCCTGGCAAGTTGCCAAAACATGCGGACCTCATTTACGGTTTTGCCGAGCCCATCCGAGCGAAGTCTCAACTGCGCTGCAGAAGCATGCTGGAGGGACCCAGAGTCCCCGCCTGGACAGGGAGACATGGATTAAGATTTGCATGATGTGGCGGAAGGCGTCCAGAATCCAGATGGGTCAGAAGAGCTGTGACGACTTACGTCCCTTCTACTGTCACGCTCTCAGTTTGTTTGGCAGATCCGCTGGGGGTGCGGCGCTCTGGCTGCCTCCTTCGCATCTTCGGCAGAGGAGCCTGAGCAGTCTCTGCCGCTCGCAGCAGGCCGGTCCCAGGAAACACCGAGGCCCATGACCGTCAGCCCACAAGTAGGAGATGAAGTCATTGTACTTCACCTGAGAGGCCGAGCATACCGAGAAGAAGCTGAACCTGTGGTGTTACAGAAGCAATATGAGTCATGAGCGATCACACTCCAGATTAGGAGTGAGCGGGAGTTTTAGAGACACTGCACAGTGTCTGGCGAGACTGGCCGTTCTTTATGAGTTCGGGCCCGTGCTCCACCGCCGCTGTCCGCACCGGCAGCCACAAAGAGCACCTGCAGATAAAAAAAAACCCAGGCTGCCGGCGTCTCTGCGGCACTCCACTCGGCTTCGACTCTTCCACTCCCGCCTCCAGATCCGACTCGGTGACTTGGGGCGTGAGCCTTCCCGCTTCCGCCCCGCGACGTGCGTTCTTACAGTGCATTGACATTGCATGGCGTGACGCGGAGCCTCTGGAGAATGCGAATCAGCTGCTTGCGGCTAATCGTGCCGCATCCTTCAGAGAACACTTTTCTGCTACTGTGTCGCCGACGGCGCCGGCCACGCCTTGTACATCCCAGCTGCGGAAGGCCTGCAGATAGGACAGGTGGACACAAGATGTCAAATCAGGAAGGCCATGGCCTCAAGTACTTTTTCGGATAGGATAACCATTTTGGTGACGTCACCTCCTTGGCAAGCCCACCCGTTTGCTCGGACCTGATGCCTGTGAAAACCTCTGAGCGCTTAGCATCCACGCAAGGGGGCCGCGATGGTTCGCTTCTTTGTACAACTTTGCCCCTGGCGGCGTGACGGCCCAACCCCAACTTCACGAGGATCTCCAAACCTGCCAGAGCTGCACCCCATCTGCCTGGGAGCATGCGCCGGTTTCGAGCCAAAGACCGCGGGCGCGACCAGCACAGAGTATGCAAAAATGCAAGCCTGGCCCTTGTGAAAGCCAAAGAACATTGGCCCAGAACAGCTGACACACCTTTCTTTCCGGTCGCGGCCAAGTCACCACAAAAGTAGCCCAAGCGATCGCTGCAAGAGAAACACTTGCCAGAAGCCCACTTTGGGTCATAACTACCACCCTAATTTGAATCGGGAAAGTCCTCCAGAGCTCTCTCGAATGCTGCTACTCGGTATCTGCCGTGGATGAAAGCTTCAGTCTCGCACCACGGCCTAGAGAGGAGAGAGGCTACAGGCTGCAAGGTCGCGCTGTGGCGACAAGCGGCACATCTCTCACTTACGGTTCTCGTCCATGAAGGACTTCATGAAGTCCGTCAGGGTCGCCACACCCTCGAGGGGCAGACCATTGTACAGGGATGCTCTGCATCCACCCACAGACCGGTGGCCGGCCAGGGTGTAGAGCTTGTGCTTCTTGGCTTCATCCAAGAACTTCTTCTCCAGCGCTTCATCCCCACCCTTGATTGTGAAAGGGACGTTCATTCGCGACCTCGCGGACTTCTCTACAGGGCACTGGTAGAAGCCGTCGGAGCCGTCGATCATGCCGTACAGCATCCCGCTCTTCTTGTCGCTCTGCTCTGCCCAGTGGGCGAGGCCGCCTACCTTCTTCGTGTACTTGAGGTACTCGCCCATGACGTACAAGGTGAAGCAAGCAGGAGTGTTGTACATGGAACCATTTTCGCCCGTCGTCTTGAAGCTGCAGTAGGTCGGGCAGATCTTCAGCTCCTTGCTACCATCGGCGAAATCCGGTCGCAGGAAGCCCACAGCCATGCCTGCGGGACCCAGATTCTTCTGGATGCCTGCATAGATGTACGCGTGCTTGCCGACATCGATGGGCTTTGAGCAGAAGTTGGAAGACATGTCAGCCACCAGGGGCACGCTGCCAACGTCCGGCGTGTAGCTGAACTCGACCCCGTTCACGGTCTCATTGGCACAGTAGTGCACATAAGCAGCCTCTGGGTCCAACTTCCACTCTGACTTTTGAGGAATCGTTGTGAACTTGGTTGACTTGGTGTTGCAGGCCAACTGCCCGGTCCCATACTTGTTGCATTCCTTGTGCGCCTTCTCACCCCACTGACCGGTAACGAGATAGTCGGCCTTGCCCTTGGTTCCGAGCATGTTCAGCGCGACCGTCGAGAACTGCAGGGTGGCACCTCCCTGCAACATCAGCACCTTGTAGTCGCTTGGCACGCCGAAGATGTCCCTCAAGTTCTTCTCTGCCTCTGCGGCGATGGCCATGAACTCCTTCGATCGGTGTGACATCTCCATGACGCTCATGCCAGAGCCCTTGTAGTTCACCATCTCGCGCTGGACCTCCTGCAGCACCTCCAGCGGCATGGCACTGGGACCCGCCGAGAAGTTGTACACGCGGCCCTCCGCCATCTTGTCCAAAGCGGGGTAAATACACCTAAAAGCACGCAGAGCCACCAAAAATGTCTTGCGGAATCAAGACCTTGATACACAACTTGCCAACTCTCAGAAGTGCGTTTCTCTGCTCCACGTGCAGGTGACATGACACGCAGCCATGACAGCTTCCCTCAAGCCTTTTCGAGATGCTTGACTCTGGCTGCAAGAGAAACCTGCCAAAATCCCACCTAGTCCTAGTCAAGAAACATGTGGCCCATAAAACACTAGATTTCGGAAGCACAGAGAGAATCCTCCAGATCCCTCCTTGCCACCAATGGCGTGCCATGCATTGAGGCTGAGTCTTCAATGGCTTCAGTCTCGCACCACGGCCTAGA
>CAJNDV010037163.1:0-43037 GCA_905221635.1 Symbiodinium sp. CCMP2456 | reverse complement strand
TTCGATCGGTGTGACATCTCCATGACACTCATGCCAGAGCCCTTGTAGTTCACCATCTCGCGCTGGACCTCCTGCAGCACCTCCAGTGGCATGGCACTGGGACCCGCCGAGAAGTTGTACACGCGGCCCTCCGCCATCTTGTCGGCGTCACTTCCCGCGAAATGTCTACACAAGCACTTTCAAGCTGACAAAAATTGCTGCCGCAGGTATCGCAAACTCTGCCACATTGTCAAAATTTGGCAGCTGCCACCAGCAGCTTGTACACAAAGACAGACAGAGAGAGAGAGACACGTGCACACGTCACAAATGCACACACGCTCTCTCGACAAAGTGAGTTCAAAAGCAATTTGCATGGTCTTGCCTTCTGCTGCTGTGATCTCAACCGTGTTTCCTGTCTTTTGGCCTCAGATGATAAATGGATACTGCTGGAGAGAATGCCCATGCGAATCGAACGCAGACTTGATTGTCATCTAGGGCCGTCACACTGTCACTTACCAAAGACCTGGCTTGTGCTGCTAGATTGTGATGCATCACCCTCCAAGGCAAAACATGCCGGTTCGGACGCACTGCGAGCTTGCTCCCACTGCTCTAATTGATCTCCATCTTCTTTTACCTCGACACGGCAGGATGGTGTGGAGTTTCTGAAGGCATTTGCGCTGCGGACACAGGCCCGCACAGGCAGATGCACTCTCACGCTGATTCAGTACACTTCTTGGTGCAAGGGTGACTTGCCTTCCAAGCATCCTCATATTTTCCGAGCTTGGCCAGAGCCTGCCAAAGCGAGGCGGTCATATCCCCAATCCCGTCTCTGGCATAAATGCAGAACAGCATGTATATGGTGTAAATCGCTGCCACGGTGTTGCTTGCGAGATTAAGGCATTGGGGCTTCCCAGGCTGCCAACCTCCTGCTTTCTTCGGAGCTCTAGGAGCTCTCTGGAGCACTTCACCCGCGGAGGCTGGCTTCGGATCATCTCCTCGTCACTCCACTTTGTTAACGTCGTACAAACACGGCGAAACAGGGCGTCCTGAAACCGTCCCAGCTCGTCGCCATGCTGCTCCTGATGCAAACACGCTGCGGAACCGAATTTCGCCGAAGGCGTCTGAAAAGACACAGACAGTGGACAGTGAGAGGCCCTGCCTTCAGCCGCTCGAGGCCTGTGCTTCTAAGGACGTGTACTGCACTGACGATGTGTTTGGAATCCGGGGCCCCGTGGCCAGCACTCACGATTCCGATGTCGGTCCCAACCCTACATCATCCGACTCTTTATGGTCCTTGTCTATGAAGCATGCTTAGACCTCGTCCTGACTCCTATGAACGAGGCTAGCGAGCATCAACCCTTTGCAGTTTGCTGCATCTGCCGCGAGTAGCGGAATAGCGTATGCATGCGTATGCTAGGCCGCTAGGCACGCTCACAAAAACAGGTGACGCGCGTGCAGCACAGCTCAACTGGGCTATTCGGCCCAGGCAGCGAGGGACGCAAGAGATGCGGCGGCGGAGATGCGGGGCGGGATGCAGGGGACGGGAGGGGACACGAGAGACGTAGGGACGTGAGCAAGCCAAGCAAGCAATTGGAAAGCCAGAACTCCTAAAAACCCTTGTGTAACAGAAGACCCTGGCTCACAAGAGACCTGGCCTAAAACACCCTGTCTAACAGAAAAGCCTATCTAGCACGAGACCCCATGAAACAGGAAACCCTGTGAAACAAGCAGTTGACTCGCCAATCAGAACTCTTAAAATCCGTGTCTAGCTAACAGAAGACCCTTCCTCACAAAACTGTCTAGCAGAAGACTCTCTCTCGCAGAAGAGCCGATAAAACAGAGACAGAGAGAGAGAGAGAGGGCCGCGGGGCGAAACCTCAGGGCCTATTCTGCTATGCTGAGCTCCCCACTCATGTAGGCGGTGGACTCATAGTCTGCCTCAGAAGGACGTGCAGCAGTTCTACTTTGCCTGGTGAGTTCTTCGGGTGGCTCGGTGGCTCACCATGTACTTGTCCCAAGCATTGGAGAATCCCAGAAACTGAGCTCGCTGGGCCTCGTGAAGGCAACCCTTCGGGCTGCACACAAAGCCGTCCCATGGATCTTCGACCCCCCCCCGGCTCCCGCCTGCTCTACTTCCATCATCTCATGCTGCTGGGCCTGCAGTGGCATCAGCTTGGGGCCAGGCAGCCTCCCGCCCCGCCTGTTCTTTTACTCCTGTTAAAAAGGTGCCTGATCGACCAGGCGCCTCTGTCGCTCCTCCTCTTTCGTCCGAAGCTCCTGTGAAGTTCGCCAGGGCTCTGTACTAAGATGCAGAAAGATGGTTCCCTGGACAGCCTCGTACTTCTTGCGGGCCTTCTGTGCTTCAACATACCTGTACTTCCAGACATGCACTGCATCAGCTCGCCTGAAGACCTAGTGTGAAGACCTAGTCGAGGCAGATGGCTGGAAACAAAACGTTTAATGCGGAGCAAACGATGCTATTCGAGACGGGATGGCCTGCTTGCAGGCTCTATGCACAGTGGAGGTCGAACTGTACACGCACCCACAGTGCCCGCATCAATCCGTTAATAATGGCAGGATTGTCCGTCTCTGCTTCGCAGAGCGGACCTAGGTAACCTAGCTACTGTTCATCCGCCAGGCTGGATAGCATCTCGGGCAGATTCACACTCTGTTTGCGCATTTCGGATGACTCACATCTCCTGTTCGGTCACACGAAACAAACGCTTCGGGAAACAGGCCCGGCACCAGCGCTTCGGCGGTCCATACATGGCACACCCAAGTGGCGGATGGAGATCCGCGCTGCTCTGCTCACTTGCGTGTTGAGTGCATGTCATCACAGCGGAATAAGTCCTGGTTCAACTGCTGGTTGGGGCTCTTGTGGAAGGTATGCAGACATCCGGCACCTCCTCCAGCAACTGCAAGATCTGCAGTTTCATCCAGCTGCCTGACATATCATATCTGCCAGTGCACCGACAATAAAGATCCACAGACTGAGACCCTTCCAGTGCACACATGCTGAGACACACACCAATTGGGTTGTTCTGAAGATCAATCGCCCAACCGCGTCCTGTCTACAACAGTTAGGAAGTCAAAACTTCAAAGGAGCTCTCTGCTGAATGAGCTGGCCTTTACGCGGATTCTTTCTCAGCGCAGCGGCCAATCTCTTTGCTCCTTCGTCCTCCGAGGTCGACGCGGTCGCGCATTGGGCCGAGAAGAGACATAGAGAGGTGAAACATCAGAAACAAACAGAGCCATTTTGCCTCGCAGCCGATGCTGGCAAGGGAAAGCCGAAATGGTGCCTGATGCAAGGCAGCATGCCAGGTGCACACTTACCAACTGCACCACTCTGACTCTGGCATCGGCCTGCTGCCAAAAGGGTAGCTCGTCTGCCAGGAGATCCACACCCTCCTTCCCAATACCCATATTTCCCGACAGGTCCACGTGTCGCAAGGAGGAGATCCAAGCCCAGCCTGACATCTTCCACTTCGCGTGCAATAAGAGCCACACGACACCCAATTCTCCGAAAGAGCCTTCTGCCAAAGCCTGCGCCCCTGCCGGCCCGATATTATTTCCGGACAGGAGGAGCTCCTGCAAGTCACGAAAACCCGGGTGCTTCTGACAGAAAGCTTTGCACCACTGCGGCCTGCAGTGTTGCTGCATCCCGGAGCTTTCTCCCCAGAGCCAGGGTCGCCGCCTGTCACCGTCTGTGTGGGACGAGCAATTCGGCATCCCACCCACCCATTTGCCACGGCTGCTTGAGTTTATGATGGGCTTTCAATGGATCACATTCGTAGCGCCAAGTTGCCTCTGTTACGTCATGGGTCATACAATCGCAGACATGACATAACCATCTCCAGTCCAATCGAGAAGTGCCGCTGCGTGGGCATGGGCATTCCTGCGCTGCCCTTTGCGAAGTCCCCGGCCTCTCCCAGCTCTGCTTGCCGAAGGTCCTGAGCCCCGGCTCTCGGGCCCCTGCCTTCCATGCCCCTGTGAGGCCCCCCCCCAAATGCGCCCGAAGCCGCGAGGATGCGAAGGTTGCGCCCGAGGCCGTTGGCCAGCTGCTCTCCCTCAGAAAGGGAAGAACGGCCACGGCCGCACAGGTGTCTGCTGCATTCTTCGCCGTTCCAAGCCGGGAGGCTCCCGCATCACCCAAAGGGTTGCACCCTAGGCGAGCTACCTCCATAGATCCGATGACAGGTACCTAGGATAATTCCCAGGCTGCCATGAAGTATTGGCGAAGCGATTGCAAAGCTAAGAGAGGAGCCAAGGCTTTGCAGCCTTCAAGACCTGAGGGAAAGGCACGTCGCATAACTTCCTTGCCCGAGGCACAGAAAGTTTCTAGTGCATCAGGTCACCGATCCGGTTGGTGCGCAGATCCCAGACGTTGAGACGATTCGGAGCACCGATACCCTCTGGATCTAGAGCCTTCAGGCAACATGCCAACGGAGCAACACACTCACATTGCACATGGGACTTAAGATGTCGTGCGGCATGCGCCTTCGCTAAAAGCTTGCACGATGCATCGCCCAGCTTGTTGTGTCGAAAGCCCCAACTGCCTTGATGGTACTTTTTGCACGTTACCGACCGTTGCAGCACACCCACGAATCGAGGTGAAATCCAGATGACATTCTAAAACTTTCTTGTTCGACATGCAGCGGATTCGATTGCCAACGTCCTTGCCCAGGCTGAGCAGCGAATCAAAGCCGGCCTCGAGAAAGCAAAGATTCAAGACATGGCAAGGCCGTCTGCATCATCATTTCGAGTGCAAGACCGAACCGATTGACTGACGTGAAACGCACCCTCTCCTTAGACACCGCAGGCCGTCAAGGCTTGGCTTGGGCTGGCCTCCGTGATGCAGTTCAGCTCCAGCGTCAGCACTTCCAAACGTACAGGGCGCTTCTTCGTCAGCGCTGCCTGAGGCTTGCTCTCACGTTCCGGCTGGAGAGCCCCTTGAAGCCTCTTCTTACACTTGAACCGGCTGCTTGCCATCCCATGCTGGCATTAGCATGCATCCAAGATACTGCTAAGTTCTGAGCACACAGGTCAGTCAGCCCATTATGAGACAGGTCCAGGATCTGGAGATGTTCGATGGGCAGGCTCTGCGACAGATAGCCCGCCCCAGGGTCCAGCTTCTCCCAGCCCGCTGCATGAATGTTCACTTCCAGGAGGCCAGCAGCACATGCCAGCCACTTCGAGAAGGATACAACATCTAAGCCTTGCAGATGCAGGAACCATGCAGCCGCCGATAGCGTCTTACGTAGACAGAGTCGTGAAGCCTGCACACCGTCTCCTTCCCTGGCCTGAAGTCCCTTTCTGAACGGCCGTTCGCAGCGATGGATCGATCAGCAGCGACCTGGTCGTCTGTGGCCAGATGTGGTGTGTAGCCTCGACAGAGCGACAGAGACATGCGGCTCGTACCAGGTCACATCTCTGACTTCAGGCAAGTCTCTGAACGCACTGTTGCTGCTTTTACGTGAGGAGCTCGGAGCTTGCACTCCACCCAGCAATGCCGTGCCGCTGCTGTGCAGCAGGCTGACACTGACGTGACCTCCGGCTGTCTCACAAGCTCTTTATTTTCTGAGGGGCGTAGAGTTCCAGTGGCAGCCGCTATCTGCCCTCTACATATTTCCCAGACTATGCTGCGCAGTTACAGGGCAATCGTCGCAAGCTTGCTCCCATGGGTGTCTATGTGAGACCCAGCGGCATGTCTCGCATCCAGGAACTCAAAGATCCGCAGAACCGTGCTGCACGCCGTGTCGCGATGGCTCAGGTAGCTCTCAGCGGTGTGCAGGTTCTTGTCGAGGACCTGGGCAGCTGGTCTCTGATCAAAGACCAAACTTGCTCGAAAATGAGGGCACGGCTGCCAAGCCATATCCCATCCGGTGCCGCCTCGGAAACCACGAGCATACCCGCAAGGAAAGTCCCACAAATGAGCTTAAGGGTGCTGCCCAATCTCTGCCCTCTGGTCATAGCTCGCCTTAACGGAAATAAAGGCCTTGCGAGATGCCACGAGCAACGCAGCAGAAGCTAGAGCAGCTAGAGAGTATTTGTCGGCCCCCGCCTTCTCAAGACGTCCAACGTTCTTTGCAAGCTTTTTTATGCGACATTGACGTAGCGAGGCCATGGTTTGCTCCAGAGAAACTTCAGCTTCGTCCGGCCATGAGCATCTGCAGAGTGGACAGCACAAGCGTCGCCGCGTCTCGACATGAAGGTTCTGCATCGCTGTTTCCAGCAAGGCAACAGCTTTGAATCCCGTGCCCATCTCACCTGAAGCAGACAACTAAGCACTCCCAGACAGCATCACGCTCCCGACGAGATTCATGAATGCCGGGATACTGAGTACCAAGGCAAAGTGAGAAAGATAAGAATGGGAAAGCAAGTCCAGCAGGTTCGCAGGACAGCGGTTGAAGCAAAGAGGATGAGATGGGAAACTGCCCTCAAACACTAGCTGCATCAGCGCCACGGACTTGCTCCTTTCGCAGTGGCCCAGGGGTCTCGTCCGACAAAGGAATGGCCAGGATGCTGCCCAGGAAGTGGAGCATGCAGTGGTAGTGCAGCCTAGCAGGGATCCACGGATCGCCAACGTTCTCGTACGACTGCAGCTGACCCAGCTGCCTGTGCCCCTGGCCACACGGGTAGCTGAAGCAGCAATCGTCCTGAGCAACGGACCACCACACCCACTCGGAGTTCACAATCCTTCCAGCTGCTCATCTTCTTCTTGCTGCCAGCGTGCAAGTCCCTCTAGACAAATCGAGCACAACTCTTGATTGTGCTCTGCATGCTCAACCTTATGGCGGCCAGACACATACATCTTGCTCCAATGAGGGCAGCTTGTCTGTTGCCCATTCTGTTCCCACAGAAACAACGACTCCAGACACTGAGCACATAACCGCATCATCTTTGGACGCAACAACACCCGAGGGCTGTTCCCCGGCTTCGACCTGCGATTGACAAGCTTCGCATCCTACTGCTTTACGCCTGGAGGATGACCTGACCGATACCTCGCCTGAACTGGGGGAGGTGGCTGGAGTCGGGAGAGGTCTCCTGCTGTTGGAGATCTCCTGCAAGCAGCCAGGCAATGTCCCAAATGTCTTGCACCTTGCACCACCGGAAAAGGGCCTTGTCCCAAAGCCGCGGCTTGACCGCAGCGTCAGCTTGGCAGACTGAGATCGGACGGGAGGCCTTGAAGACAAAGGTGAGGTGTGTACGCTTCGAAATGTCCAGTGACCAAGAAGAGCCAGGGGCCCTGCAGACGCCTTGGTGACATGTAGGTCTCAGCAGGTCATGACCTCGCGAGCTCGTCACAGCCATGATGGTCCGACGGCATTCAAGTCAACGGGCCCCTTTTGTCAAGGCTCCGACACAGGACCGCTGTCGAAAGTCAGGACGACTCAGCCGGAAAAATAGAAGGGAGCGCTGAGCCACCACGACTGCAGACAACCGAAGCTAACCGAAGCTCAAAGGACAGCGAACTATGTCACTTCACACCCAACCCACCTTTACATGGCTCCCCCTGGCGCACTCCCCATTCGACTCACACTGCTTCCGGTAGGCGTTGAGCCTTTTCAGCCTCGGCCAAGCATGCAGCACTCAGAAACTGCGATGATGTGAACATGGCTTAGGGGTGCGACAAAGTCAGTGGTGTGGTGGTCTCACTGTCTGGTTCCCGGTCCTGGCTCTCCTCTACCTTGGAGCCAAGGATGTCGCCCACTGTGGGCGATCCAAGTGCAGGTCCCCCCAGCATCTTGGACGCTTGCTCTCTTCAAGGTCTGAACGACTTCCTCGAAGGTGGTGAGCTCCACTGCACCGCTACCTCTGCGCAGACCCGAAACTGTGCAAAGCTGATGAAAGCTGATGGTGTGAGCTCGCCGCCGCTCAGCTGCCTGGCAACCTCACCCACAGGATCGCTTGCAAATAGGAACCTGCTAGGAGTGCCAGAGGCCGGCCTCTCTGCCGACTTGGAGGTCTCGTCCCAGATTCACGATCAAATCCGGAACTCTCTCGACTCGGACCTTCCCATCCAGCGGCGACAGCAACCAGACAACCCTGGGCCTGTTGGCTGCCCGACCTTGCCAGAACCGTTGTGGTCGTACTCAGCGAAGATCTGCTGAATGCTACTTATTTGGCCCTGGTACCTGCAAACAAGTTTTCTGCTTCCCTGAACTATGCTTCTTCATGCTTCTTCTGACTACTCGCGTCTCACCAAGTAGTGCCGAAGCCTTGTGACATCGCGGCACACACAGCACGACATGCCAGTGAGTAAAGGGGCACTCGTCATCCGGAGAAGGGCCACCTTTCTGCCCCGTGTCCGCGCTTGTGCCTTTGGCATGGGTTCTGCGTGCTTCTGTTAGCTGTCCCGTGCTGGGACTCCCACTCATCGCCCGGAGCCAAGAGGGAGAAAGGCCGCGGCCTCAGCTCCGCACGTGAAACCCGATGCGCGGAGCGAACACCCGAGAGCTTGAGGCCAAGACCCTCGCCCCCTGGGAGGGCCAAGTCCCGTCCTACTCCCCCGGGCCCGTGCCTGCCCAAAGCCCAAGCCATAGCGGCAGCCATGGAAAACGAAGGCACGGCCGCAGACGCTGACAGACGCTGACTTACGGGCGAGCTCGGCTGGCCATGTCGCGCATCGTGTTAGCGGACTCGCTCGCTTTTTCTTCACAGCATGTCCACATAAACACTTGCTGCCAAAACCCTCGACACTACGCATCTGTCCTTTCCACGCACTGTACAGAGAGCGCGATCCAAGGTCCCTTGCCTGTGTTGCAAGTGGATCCCAAGCACGGGTCGACGGTGCGAGGATCTCGGCTTCAACTCGACTTCGAAGGCTCCATGCAAGGCTTGCTCGTCTTCAAGGACCTTGCTCGCACAATAACTTTGCAAAGCGAGCCGTGTGGAAAGCATGCCGAGCACAAAGCCCAGGGAAGAGACAGCAGTCAATCCGTCTTGCCAGCACCTCGGGCAGCTGGGGACACCTTCCCGCAAGTTCGTGCATCTCAAGGCGATGATAGTGCTGATCGCGCACTTCGACATACGGAGCCCACATCTAGTCAGGTTGCACTCTGTCTGACCCTCACTGTCCGTGATGCCGGACTCTAAGGGGGCGGCCATTTGGCATGGGCTGCTGGGTCTCGCGGGGCTCCTGTGACACCACAAGGCGATGCAGGGAGAGACTCGCCCTGTAGCCTTTCACGCGCCTCAGCCGAAGTGCTTGCCCCCACCACCTTCAACGCTCCCAAGACATCTGCTCCAGCCCTGAGCCTAGGCTCTTTTGACGTCTGACGGAGACTGCAGAGATGCCTGCAGGAACTTTGGGTAAAACTGCTTGTCGATCGAGTGGTGCACATCCTGCGCAGCTTTTGCAGTTTCTTCGATCCCAAGACTCACCTGGTCTATGAGCATGACAGCCATTTTTTACGAGTGCAGCATGGCTTCAGACAGCTTGCGCAGTCCACCAAGTCCAGGAGATATTTCCTTCAAGGGACACAGCAGCTTAAACTTTCGGGCTGGACTACACACAGCTGGTCAAGGATTCACAACTCATCGCAGCCATCCGGCTTTGAACTCCCACTGCGCTACCGGCGGTCTAGCTATGTCATGCCACGCTACAAGTACCTGTGGCTGCGCATGCAGAAGGGTTTACAGGACGGCACGTCCTCCATGGCCGGGAGCGAAACTGTTGGAATGCCAGACAACCAGGGGAGAAGCGGGGTCCCATCATCCGGGAAGCCAATGAGGACGGCACAGACGGGACTGAGGCGGTCCACGACTCTTTGGGCAGCACGTTCGCCTGGCCCGGGCCAATGCACCACCAAGAGCACGCCCGTGTCGGCCTCGGCGAGCGCAGCCATGTCCTGGCGCAGCTGCTGTAGTCCGGCCATCGTCGCCTTAAAGTGGTCCCGCCAATCCTCTCGATCAGAGTGCCCGATAAGCATCTGAAGGCCAGAAGACACCGCCGAAGGTACCGCGGCTTGCTTAGCAACTTTCACCAACTCCTGGAGACGGAGAACTCCTCCCAAACCTTCGGCCACCGCGGGAGGCACACTTTGCAGTTGCACTGCCAGGGCAGGCGCTCCTGCATCCACCACGGCCCCCATCGGTTCTTTGTCTTTGGAGGTTTGCAAGAGCTGGGCCAGTGCTACAGGCATCTCTGCCCCTGGAGGTGGCTGGACACAATCCAGAACACCAAGCAACTCTTGCATGGGCATGCCCATCGCTGCAACAAGCCGTGCACCGGTGCCATCCTCCAATAAGGCACGCCAGCGCTTTGCTGCTAGAAGTTCCTCCAGAAACTCGCGTGTGGTCCAGGCACACAGCTGTGCCGCAGCAATGGAGGCCTGGCAGAGGACCTGCTCCTTTTGAACCGGAGACTCCAGCCACAGCAAGCTTTGCCCATCGCTTGGGAGCTCATGCCTCGGCTAGGCGGCTGACAGGGACACTTAAGACTTGAGTGGTCCCTCTCTGCTCTCTGTTACACTTTATATTTATAATATGCCTTTGCAATGCAATGGCGAGGTGCTCACCAAGCACATCTGCCATGCCGTGAACAGGGTCGTCAGCGTCCACTAGCAAGGAAGGCCCCTGGTTACATGCACGTGCCAATGCAGCAGCAGCTGCTACAGAGGCCCGGCCCCGGGCATTGCTTCCCGATACGAAGAGAACTCGTCTTTCACACAAGGCATCCACGAAACGCGCGGAGTCTTGCGTGTGAAAGCGCCGGAGGGCACAAGGTGCCACTGCTCTGACGAGAACGGACCACCGTCCAGCAGGGATCATTGTGATGCCTTTGTGCATGTGGGGCTGGCTGTGCAGTGTTCGACTGGCCACTGTAGATCTACATACTCTATGGAGCATGAATGAGTGTAACATGGTGTCACTCAGCGTTTCGTCGTGAACACATGATGGCTGCTCCTGCTGGCCGTACAGCTCTGCAGAACGCCAATACTTTTCTCGGCTCTCACTGTATACCAGTACGGATCGATGTCACACTGACTGCAGGACACGACGCGACACACGATGACAGACATGCCTTCGCGTGTGGTGGCACCCCTTCCATCAAGACCCGTCCTTCAGCTTGCTGTGCCACAACCATAGCGCACCCTGAAACCATGCCATTGAAGATGTGTCAGGATCTCGCACTCGGATCAAGAGGCCTTGTAGCTGGGATGCACCAGCCAGAGAAGACACAAGGTCTTGAACTCAAGGTACCTGTTATAGATCGTAAAAGACTTCGATTCGACACTCTCAGGTGCGCTATGTGGTTTCGCAACTTTGCAGTAGCATACAGGGCACAGCGGCACGTACTCCACGACGAGGGCTAGAAGCGTGCTCTCAAGCTGCAGGAAGCTGGCACGAAGATACATACTTCTTTCAAACGAGACTCCTGAGGTTCCCGAAAGTCCCCCACCTGGCACAGATCATCCAGTAGAAGGTCCACTGTGTCAGTTGGTGGCTCGACGGCTTGTCCTTCGACGCTGTTTCGATTTTCGACCAAGTGCACACCCGCTTGGTCCTAGCTACAGAACACCCATCTCCCTGGCCTGTAACAGCAGGCGCGCCGTCTCGTAGCCCGGATAGCAGTACTGCAGGCACTGCAGGGCAAGCGGTGGCAAGGGTGGAGCCGCCCAGGCCGACTCAATTCCAGACGAACAGCATCGGTCTTACCAGCCCGGAAGAGAAAGCCGTCCTTTCCTGAGAAAACCAAATGCAAGATGCGGTATTGCTGTAACTGTACAGGATATGTATTTCATTTCAACTTACCAATACGTCTTCTGTTTTTTATGCCTCAAAAGTGAAGCCTGCGGCTTTTGGAGCAATCGATGCTTCTACATGGCATGCTGCGGACAGCTAGTCCTTACCTCTTTATGCTATGTTCCTCTGTAGCCAGACGGGTGTAAGCAGCTACTGAAGCTGATGCTTCGAAAGCACTCAAAAGCCGGCTTTCTGTCCTGCACTGCAAAGTTGACCATTCCGATGTATGGTATCATTCTCACCTGCACCGATTTTCAGCTGACCAAAGCACCCTCCCTCACAGAGACAGCGTGTTCTGGTTGGTGCCTCCCCCAGCCTGATGTGGAAAAAAGCTCCACCCTATGCCCCGCGGCCCTACGCACAAGAATGTATGCTTGCTTGCGTGCCCGTGGGGGCAAAAGTGGTAGAGCGCGCAGAGTGGAAGATGTAAAACAGAACACGAGGCTCAGATGGCCATCTCACGAAGCAAACCAGTGACTGACCTGGTGCCCCTGTGAGCTGGGACTTTTTCGTCATCGCCGATTTTCTGCAGAACTTCGACCTCGTCCCCTGGCTGCAGGCCGGTCAGACTCCGGCTCCCCACCTTGGGCCACAGAGCCAAAGGGAGGGAACTGCCGAACTTCTGCTGAGATCCCAGGCTGTAGCCACTGTAGCCACGGCCACGGCCTCCACGACCGCCACGGTCTCCACGACCTCCTCGAGCTCGGGGGGCTGCCTTGGCGGGTCCTCGGAAGAAGGGAACTGAAACGACTTGAGAGCTCTCGGCGCAAGTTGCTTGTCCGCCTGCATTTTTCTGCCCAAGCCTCGTGTGCTCACACAGAAGCTTCAAGAGGGCAGAGACACAAAACATGCCCAGCCTTCCCGAGAAGCTAATGCCGGCTCGCTCGCAGTGAGGCTTTGACTGCTCGTGCCTCACTCCAAAGCTTCCCTTGCACCGACGTTGCCCTGTTCGCTGTGTTGATACTTGCCGCAGTACCGGCCTGACACCTTGAAAAGCCTGGGGCAGTCCGGGGTGACTATGAGTAACACCGAGACAGCCCACCCACACCTGCATCTTCTTAGCTTAGGTTTTGACACATGCCACATGGCTTCTTCAATGAGCAGAACCTGCAGGTTGTGAGCACGGTGAGCGTGAACCTGCCCAGAGGGAGAAAGGCAAAGACCCGATCTTTAAGAGCGAGGACATGATGTAAAAATGCAGGACGGAGGCACAGGATCACATTGAGGTCCAAACGTGCAGTGCATGCGTCGACGTTTCAATGACTTGCAGGTTCAGCACTACAATCGTCGCGATCAGTGGGATTACCCGAACGGTTACCCAAATACGCAGTCTGCAGAACATTTCTTGGGCTCGAAGCAGGCTTGGATGAAAGCTGTGGTGAATCTCACCGATGCCCGCTCCCATTTTGCTCGGAGTCACCCGCATTTGTTGAACGCCTTCGGCTACAACTCTTTGATATCGCGACACGTGGTGTTTGCAGAAATTAACTCAGTGTGCTGCCCTGGGGACAGGGCAGTTGTAAGTTGAAGCCAAAAGAAGGACTTGTTTCCTCTTGGGACTGCGTGGGGCGATGCCTGTTTCGTGGAAGGGACGCAGGCCATCTCCGCGGGCCAGGCTCTCGGGATCTCCGCAACTTCGGAGCTTCCTAAACCGGCCCGTGAAGCTCCGAGGGTCTCCGAGGGAGGACTGAGGGCACGGCTCTAGCATCTGTTCCTTTGAGGTGAAAGCCTGCAAGTCTCGACAACTGCCAGACTCTCTGCATGCTGGCGCTGCGCCGTGCCTTCGAGCATGTCTCGCACCAAAAGTTAAAGCCGGCCCAGCGAGCAACGTTTGCATCCGTCAAGTGCCAAAAGTGGCACCTCGCTTGCGCGTCCGGCATGACTGCCAGACTGCAGAGAAGGCTGGAGTCGGCCTTCCAGGAGGTCGCTTACATCCACCGCGCCTTGCAGACAGCTCGGACATCGGGCCATAACTGAGAACAGATCAATTAATCCCTTGTGCAGCAAACCGAGACTGCGAGCATGCCAGCATGTCATGACACTTCGACTCAGTGCTGCACTGATGGAAGTCTTTGCAGCGTGGGATGTTCAGGCCTTCAGGATATGGCACGGCGCAGGCTTTCGGATGGTTGAACTTACATTGTCGGGCCTGCGATCACATCGGCCAGCTTCCTCGGCTGTGAGCGCGTCTCCGTCCTTCCCTTCTGGTGCCCATATTCACTCGCTAAAGACAGCACATGACATGATGCCACCCAGACAAAGCTCTGGCTGAACTTTCGGAGAGGAAGCTCGCGCAACACCTGCAGCTGGCACAGTTGCAAGACGGTCCCGTGGTGAATGCAAACACGCGTAGGGGTGAAGGAAGACACGAGTGATGTTCATGATGCACCTTCTTTACCTTGTTTGCAACGGCACTCCCTAGTGCTTGCCCACAGAATCTTAACTGTCTCCCACGGCTGAACCTGCCCAACGTGTCATGTGCATGCTGTTGGTCCGATCTCTGAAGGTCCACAACTTTCTGTCCAGGTCGTTCGGGTGCGCACTGACTCAGTGGCTTCCATACCACCAGGACTTAACACGGAAAACGACAGCATGTGCGAAAATACCACCCTAAATGCGGAAGGGGTGATCTGTCGACTGCTTCGCGGTAGAGGATGCAGGGGATGACCCCGATGACCCTTACTCTGGAGATCTCCTGAGAACTACCGAGAACCCACCACGACCAGCCCCTCGCCTGCGCACGCTCCTCGTTCGTCAGCTTCTGTGGGCTAACGTGCATAAACTTGCAATCCTGTCGTATAGGAGCACTCAGTTGGATTCGCAGATGCGAGGCTTTCTGGCCTCGAAGTGGCAAGTGCCTTTGAAGTAGCGAAAGCACACGGCGTTTCGAGACGCTCTGTCCTGAAGACTTCACATGCTCGGAATATTGAGCTGGATTCTCTCCTTTTATACGCCTGCGCGTGGCTTCATGACCGTCCGAAAGCAGCCTCTGGTTGGAATCACTGGATCAAATGCATCAGCTTCCCCACGTGCTAGGCAGGGTGGTGTTAGGTCTTGCGCGCACTCTTGGCTGCAAAAACTACACCGCAAAAAGTCTTATCTCAAGTTGTGGGCTGTACAGCTTTCCCACATGGGCGCCACGAGAGTGCATGTGAGCATCCGGGATGTTGAATGCACGTTAGAGTTCACAAACACTCTGGCAATGCCCCCTTTCGGGGTATTGGTCGTGCATTAACCGACATGGGCCGAACAAGCAGTGTGCCTTCCGGAGTTGGCAGACTCGAAACAGTGTTGGCCCTGCCCTGTGCCTACAAAGCAATGGGTGCAGATGTTGAGGACTCAGAACACTCTTTCGCGAACTTCCGACCACCTTAGAACATAAGCATCTCGAGATTTGTCGTACCAACGAAACAAACTCAGCCGAGCTGCTTTGGGGACTTTCCTGTTGGAAGCACCTTGCAACAGCCGAGCAGAGCGATCAAAGGATTGTACATGACGGACTCACTGCCCCCAAGGTGCACAGAGCCGGCCGGCGTGCGAGGCCCTGCTTCCAGTGCAGCAACCACCTCTTCAGAGGCCTTGTGGCATAGCAGAGCTCATGCGGAAGGGAAACAAGTCACGGCTCGCGAACTCGATAAACATGCGCAGCTCGCTGGTCTCGCTTGTGTCGCTGCTTTGGGAGTTGTTCTCAAAGTTCTGTGTTCTCCCCAGATATCAAAGCCCAGGGACTTGAAACGGAAGAGCAACTTCTGTAAGTATGCTCAGGGTGCGCTTGCTGCATAGGAGCCCGAATTAAAAGGACGACTGCACCGCAAGCCGCTCAAGTTTTGGGGAAACTGGACAATCTGTACAATGCTACTCTCTGTATGCACATCTGTGGCACTATCGAGTACTCACGGCTAGAGCTGATGAGACTCTGTCTTTCAAGCACCGCCGTCTGTTCCATGAAGCCAGCTCGGTGAACTCACCGCACAGATGATGTCCAGCGCGGAAAGAACGCCTACAATCTCTTTTTGGTCATGTCTCGCGCTGAGAACAATCAAATGATGGATGCCAAGTTCGCTCATGAGCTCTGCAGCTTCCAAAAGGGACTGTGATTCGAGGATGCTTCTTCCGGGAGCTGTGAAGTGTTCAGCTGCAGTCAAACCATTCAGAAAGCCTTGCACTCGTATGTTGTCGCCAGTTTGGCACTCTGAGAAAGTTCGCATCGCATCTGAAATCGTGATGACACCATGGATATGGCTGCCCTCGTCCTCCGGATTGAGGACATTCTCCCCTTCCACATCCCCGAGTCCTTCCAGCACCAATACACAGTTCTGCCTGGACTCGTACATAATACGGTACGCATCTATGAGCTTGTCACCGAGCCGGCATGTTGCGACATTTGCGCGTGGCTTCATTGCCTGCACGAGTCCGCAACAAACACTGGGATGCTATGGGGAGCGAACACTTGAGACAAACGCAAACAAGGGCTTACCGTAAGGCCTCCTTGACTTCCACGAACACGGCGTCCCTGCTCCTCTTGGGCAGGTTGCTGATCAAGCTTTTGGCCTTCGTTCGACAAACGGCACACAAACTGAGGGATTGAAGGAGCAGCCAAGCTAAGGCTAGCGGCTAGCTAAAAAGTGCAGACAAGGCTACCACATCAAGATCTGACACCAAGTGAGGCTGCGAACCGTTGGAGACGAGCAAGTGATGGCAGGCGTAGCCCGAGTCCTTCTCCGCTTGGCAAGCCATTCTCTCGGCAGCTTTCAAAAGGCTCATTGCTGGGGTCATGGTCAAAGCGTTCACCATGCATCCTGGGAGTCTTGCTTGTCCTCCACGCAGCCAGAGGTCGAGTTGAATGTCACGGTCAATGCCATCCATCAGGGCGGCCAGGATGTCATTCTCCGTGATGACTCCCACGACTTCCCCCTCGTGCATCACGAGGGTTCCTGTATGACCAGACGCGATGAGCTGATCGCAGGCGTCTCCCAAAGTCGTCGAAATTGTGCACGTCTGCGTGCAAAGGACAACTTCACCCAGCGAGCGGCACGTCTTCTCTCGAGATCTCGAGCGAGAGGCCCTCGCATGCAGAGTCATGCTTCCCTGGGTTTACCGTGCGAGGCTTCGACTGCGTCTGTGGCTGAAAACAGCAGCAGAGAGAGGAGGGAAGCTGGGGATCCAGTGGCTTCCGAATGCTCCACCTGCCCTTGCCGTGCAAAATCCGCCTCGTACCCGAGCCGGCATAAGTTGGCAAAGAGAATCCTCGGAGGCAGGCAGAGCCCTTACGACTCGCACTGAGACGTCACTCCAAGAGCCTGGCGGTGTGAGCCATAAGTAGTTGGCTCCAGAAAGATGCGGGAACTTTGGCCCGCAGTTGCCTCGCCGACCGCCGGGCGAGCACAAGGGACCGGGGAGGAAGCGACCCAACCCGACGTGCAGAAGTCACAAGCCCAGGTTGTGTGGTTTGCCAAGGTGCATCCAATCCCGTGGCAGCAGTCGCAGCAGCAGAAACCACCGAGGTCTTCGGCTTCCAGGGCTTGCCTCTGCTTCAGATCAAACGCATGCTAGGCAGCCGAAGCAGACGCGGCCTGCAGCCCAAAGTTCTGCCCGAGCTCGGTCTCCCTGACTTGACCTGACCCAATCCATGTCGTTGCGGCCTGCGGAGACTGTGAAGGCAGGCCTCTTCCTCCGTCAACAAAGAGCCAGCCTGCCCATGGCGTGCCACACGTGTCGCATCTTGGGCCCCAGACTCCCGCCTGCATCCCCCGAAGGCAGGGAGGCATCCGGTTCTTCACCACAAGCAGCTCACCCAGCAACGAGAAGGTAGGAGCTTCCTGCTCGAAGAAGGGACGTAGGCAGGCGCTGCACAGCCACACTTGCCTGCCTTTGCATGAGACCAGCCGCCGTAGCGAATGCCAAGACGCAAGAAAGGCATCTCCTGCCAAGTCCAAAAGGGCCCCCCTGAGCACCAGGTCCAGGACTCAGCATCGCCCACCTTCCGGTCGCCGAACTCCTGTCAGGTCACAGCTCCCATCAGCTCACAGCCTCTAGAGGTTACACCATGGCTGGGCAAGAGTTTCCGATGCCAACCACTTGGCACAGCCTGCATCACCGCACGAACATCGCGATAGTTGCCAGAGGGATCGAAGAAGGTTCCAACCTGTGGTGCCAAAGCGGCCGAGGTTAAAGACTGAAATTCAGCGTCGCAGGCAGCCTGCTGATCGATGGCACAACACATCGCACTCCATAGCACTTCCAGCTCGTCGTGCGGATCGGCGGCAGCAAGCACCTGATGCAGGCTGTTGTAACGAATCATATCAAGGGCGAACTCCACGAGAAGGGCAGAGCCAGGCACCAGAAGGATCCTTTTACGGCGGCGTCGCATGAGCTGGACAATCGCTGTGCAGTCCTGGCAGTACCAATGGCCCCTCAAAGTTCCTGTGCTCATATGTCAGGCACTCTGTGCAAAAGGTCCTGCACACCACCATCTGTCACATAAACCAGCCGTGGGGCGCGCTCACCCCGATAGATGAACCGAGTAGCCTTCAGGCAACTTGGTGGAACCAGCCGACCTTCGTGCGCCACTGCAGGCCTGATGAAACTGGCGGATGATCGGCGACACCATGAGGCAGTGAAGACCGGGCAAAAAGGCAAAAAAGCCTTGGATGCCGATGCAGTCGTTTACAAGGCTTGAGCTGTTGGTTCCATCTCGTGGAAGCCTGCCTCGAAACTGCTGTCTTCTTTGAACAGCAGGCACAACATAAAGACATGAAGGCCACAAGCCAATACACAAAGTGCGGTGCGAATGGCAACCAGTAAAAACAATGCGGCTGGAGCTTCATGAGATGCTTACTGTTTACTCTATCGTGCTCTATGACAAACTAAATCGTCACATCATTTTCGCCCAACGATGCTGCTCTCTTAGCCGCCCTCCCCTCGAAATCAGTTCCTGCCAAGCAACTAAGAGCGATCAAGCTGATGCAGAGACCGATTGAGGCAAGCACCAGCGATTTGGCCACGCTGCAATCCTTTCTACGTCTGCAGGTTGCGGCCTATCGTTCCGTGAGTTCGAAGTCTCTGTCTTCTGCATGACCGTGACGCGATTGCAATGATTTTCTCTTGCAGGTAGTGGAACGGGGGAGAAGGTGTAGGGAGGAGACGTCTGCAGGAGGCAAGATGTGCAGTCAGCCGTCACGACCATCTTCAAGAAGACCCCTGGAACACCTCCATCTAATCCCGACAAACACTCGTAGGCTATCGGCCGCAACTGCGAGAGCCAAACCCAAGTTTCTAGTTCACCAAAACGGCCTCAACACCACAAGGTCGCCAGCAACTGCTTCACTCAATCCCACCAGCAAAGCCCAGCCTCCAGTGTGTTCTCCGGCTTGTACATCCTGTTCCAGCCGACTGTAAGCAGCACCTCGGCCGGACGAGGCCGCATGAAGCACCAAGTAGTGAACAAATGACAGGGCGGCCTGAGTACTGGCCCAAATGAAAAGGGCCGGAAACCTCGGACGGGACGTGCCAACTAGAAACGAGGACATGGATTACACGACAGCAACTGAGCGGCAGGCTGCTGTGCAATCCACCGGAATTTCCGACCAGCCTGCATCCCGGCGTGCTAGTGCAAACCCATGCGAGCCTGACAATCCATCAGCGGCCTCCGTCTGCAGCACGTTGGCCACACGCTCGACGTACCTGTTCGCACCTCGCCTGCCAGTACAAGTGCTCAGAATTGACAGAAGTTACATGCCGCAACTCCAAGCCCCGGAAATGGTATCAAGAGGACAGCACATCGTCAAATCCGGTGTGGGCAGCCTGCTGAAGAAGATGTAGTCACCCCAGCTGAGGTTGAGGATTTCCAGCCAAAACCGAAAGCGCAATCCTTAGGTCAAAAACTCGGGGAGTGGCAGATATCGGAGAGCCACCATCAGTGGCACGTTGCAGTTGCGGACAGGAGAAAAACGCATGATCCAAGGCTCGATTCGACATACTAAGGCTCAAAGCGTCCAGGCAGCCTCGAGCAGATCTGCACAGTGAAACAAGGCTACAAGCCTCGTAGTGAGAGGTAGCAAACCAAATGCACGCAGCACTCCAAAGATGACAAGTGGCCGCAACAGAAAAGATAAAGGACGTAATTCTCAACATCTTTGTCAAGCAAGCCAAGCAGCTGTCGAGACAATGGCTTCTAGAGTTCAAGAGTTTCGCGTGAACACCCTTTCACTTGCATGTACAGGACCAGAGCTAGGAAAGCATTTACGCACATTGCCCTGCAAGTGCTAACTTTAAGCTTGAAAAGGGTATGGTAAAGGAGCGAGCCTGGATACTGGAAAACAGAAACAAGCAAAGGCTGTTTAGCAAGAGAAGCAAGCATCGCTTACTTTGCTACCCCGTGAATGAACATCGAAAATGCTTGACACGGCCTGCTCCTGTCAAGGCTGTACACTTGGCCAGCGTCCGAAAGTACGTGGTCCTGATAAAGCCTGCCCACAAGCATGACTGCAGAAGACGAAGCAGCCACGGTGTAGCACACATCAACACAACATCGCCAAGCGAAGGCTGCCTGTAGCGGTGCTGCCAGTATGCAGCGCAGTGAACGAAATCTCCGCGATCGTTTGGGTACGGTCCAGGAGAAGTCGCGGCCACGTCTGCTTGCCGAGCCGCCTGTAGTCTGTCACGGTACCTTGCAGGAACGACGACATGCCAGGCCGAGAATTTCGGGATCTTTCGGTGCCTGTAAGGATCAGAAGCGGACAGAGCGGCTGCTCTGCTAGCTTGGAGAAGGGCAGGTCCTGCACAGATCAGACAAGGCGGGTGGACTATGACAGCATGTAGCATGGATGCAGCCTTACCACCGTGGAAAAAGTTGCGCTGAAGGGTGCGCAAGTAGTACCTGACGGAGCGATGGTGGGTGAGGTCTTGACATTCTTGATCAGGTTCTACATGGAGACAGGACGAGCGATGAACAACATTAACGGCAACGAGAACCAGGAGAGTCAGAGCCTTGAGTCCGGCTACGAAGACAACCAGTCGAAGAAAACCAACGACACAAAGAAGTACTGAGACAGTTCGTACAGGAACATGTTCATATCTTCGCAGGAAAGCTAGCAACCGTGGAAGAAAAGCTTCATGCCGTCGTGCATGAAAAAATTCAGGAAGTCATTTCCCACAGAGTTGTGTTTCAAGGAATTGAGCAAATAGTGTGTACAGGAACACTGATAGGAATGATCGCGTGGATCATCCTACTGTACTTTTCGCATTTGCTCTTTGTAACAGTGCAACGGAGAAGGAAGAAGTCAAGAAGGAGCACAAGAGAAGGCAGGAGAGCAAAAGCAACAAGGTACAGGAGCCACAGGTCTTTGCTATTTGCGGCACTCATGTACAGCAACTTGGAGACAGTAAAAGGAATGCAGAGAGAATTGATATGATAAAGAAATTAGCAAGAATCAATGCCATGCTCCTTGGTTTTCTGCTTGCGACATCATACGGCATGTGAATGCCCAACTGCTGCGGCTGAACAAAGCCATGCGACCAATGCCAAAGTCTCCGAAGCTCGTTGTGGAACGGCACAACGACGATGCCAGCCATTAAGCACACGCGAACCTTGGAGGTACATGATTCCTCTCCACATTTCAGGCCTCGACGTTTGGACCTGCACTGAGGGACCGTCGAACATACGCCACTTCACTTCGGAGAAGGGCAGCTGCCCAAACATCAGAGCCTGACCTGCCGATTCGAGGCCCACGAGCGAGCACGTGCCAACAATTTTCAACATGTGCAAGAGCTTCCACTGTGCTGCCCTAGAGGTCCCGCAATGCTTTCGCTCGTGGCCCCGCGCCTGTTAGGGGTCCATAGATTCTGTACTGGAGCATCAGCATGATCATCGTCAGACCAAGCAAAGGGCCAGTGATCGTCACCACCTCACATGATGTGTGCAAGATCCTAGCATGAAGCAGTGCTGAAGAAGGTTCGCCGGGACACCGAGATGAATAGGCTGGGCAGGAAGGGTGCAAAAAGCACCTCGGCTTTTGGCACATTAGCGACAAAGGCAAGGACCGAAAGCTGCAGAGTCCGAGCTGTCACGGTCGAGGAGCCGTGACAGTCAGCAGGAACACCAGGATGCCGAAGAAGGTGATCAGCACTGAACGGTCACCCTTCAAAAGAAGTTCGCGAAAAACCAGGAAGACTGCCACGTCGGGGCCAGCCACGGCCGTGGAGTTTTCCGGGAGCACAACGGCCTGCACCTGAAATCAGTGATGTGGACACTCATGAGGTGTGCCGATACTCTGCACGGGCCTCTGGAGTGATGCCTCTTTGCACCGCGCTTGCGTTGAAGCGAATGTACTGCGCGACTCAGACATCGTGATTTCGTCAGGCTTCGTCATATTGCCTTGAACTTCTATCGGCTCTGCCCCTGTGCTGCTCAAGTCCTCATCCACAGAGCGTCCCGCTTCGGCGAAGACATCTGCATTCTCGCAGCCACCCGTCAATGGACTAGCTGCCCTCGTTTCGTCGGTACGAGCAGTTGATCACAGCGAAGCAACTTTCCAAGCATGTCTGACCCCTTTGCCTGAAGTGCTCCTCGCACGTAGCAGACCTGTCAGCTACTGCAGCACAGCTCGAATGAATGAAGTATGCCTGGTCTTGGTCTGCATCGCCTCTGCTGCAAAGTCAGGCCCCCGGATTCCGGAATCGACCAGTCCTGCTTAAGGAAACAACAGACTAGCGATCTCATGCATCTTTGGGACACTGGATGACAGCTCGGACTTTCACTGCGTGGCCACTGTGCTTTGGAAGAGCGTCCTCCACATACGGCAGCGCAAAGATCATCACCAGCAGCAGAAGCATTACCTGTTTCTATGTCTGACGGAATAAAACAGTGGCGATCCGTGAGCAAAGACTTGTGGACAGTACCTTGCGACTCAGGGCGCAACTCCAAGGAACCGCGCGGCACAAGCAAGACAGCCGTTGACGAAGAGGTAGCACCTTTTAAAAAAAACTGAAAGGACCCTCCCACTGCCACACCTGTGCCGTGCCTGGGTGATGCCGACGAGCTTGCTCTCTTCGCAAACCTGATTTGCACACGGTCAAAGGCCAGGTCAGTTGGTGACTTAACGGCTTGGCCTTGACAGGAGCCAGAAGGCGAAGTTCACCCCAGCCGTCAACTGCGAACACTTTGCAGATGCCCGCGGGCTGCGCCGTGCCCCCCNNCCCCCCCCCCCCCCCCCAGTCTTCAGAGCTCCGATAGCCGATATAGCCTCGAAGAATCTCAAGAAGGTCCCGTATGGAGACCAATCCCACAAGATCTGCCAATGCGGCAGACCTTGGAAACGGGCAACTTAAGCTCGGAGATGAGACAAGTCGAAAGGGAAACGCGAGAATGTTCCTGGGCGTGGAGCCCTGCGCGCAGAAGGCTATGCGAAGGGCTGTGCCATAGAAGACGTTCAGTGCTTCTGTAAAGGGCACCTGTGGGCTTTTCAACAAAGGAGTGCTTCCGCATCTTGATTTGCAGAAGAGGCGCGAGCCACACCACAGTGATCTGCAAGGGATTCAGGGCCAGAGTGGTGGCAAGCGTCAGAAGCAGCAGCAAGCCGTCGAAGATGCCTCATGAAGAGGAGCTGAGCCCTCAGAGAGTTTGAGCTCGAGAGTTCCCGCACTCAGCCGGGGTACGGGGAAGCATGCCTGAGCCGTCCTTCGGCAGCCGAAAAGCAATCCTCCAGCTGCTCTCCCCTCTTGGTCCTGCCTGAATGCAGCAAACGTACGGGCATCTGTATCCATCCCCATGGTGCAACGCGCAACAGAACTCGGTGTCAAACTGTGGGATCACGCAGAAATCCACCAGCATTCTGTTGCATCCGACAAAACGTCTTTGCCTTGGGCCGTTCATCTACCTTTGGAAACTTGAAACGCTTAAGACTGAAGACTTAGAACGGCGCAAGCACATCGAGGTAGAAGTCCGCAACCTGCACCAAGACAATGTAAACAGTGGACTGCGGCCGACGCCTCCTCAGTCTCAGGCCTCCTGCCGAGTGGCCCCAGTTTGAGGCTGCCTCAAAAGCAGCAACCGAGCACCCTTGCTGAAGCCGAAAGGACCAGGAGAGGGTCGGGCCTCTCCGCTGCGGCCAAGTGGGAAGCGAAGCTTGAAGCCAGGTAACCGCCCCCAGAAACAGCCGCAAGATACTCCGCGTCCTCGCAGGACTGAGGAGACCCTGAATCGGAAGGCAAAAGCAGTCTTCTCCTGCAGCTGTCCAGCATGCGCAAGCCGCCACAGCACGCCAGCCTGCCACTGGAAGGGACCTTTGGGGTGGGACGAAACATTGCTTCCGCGATGACTGCGGTCCTGAAATGCAGCAGCACGGATGCCCCCACCTTAGAAGCCGCGAAGCAGAATGCAACGTGACTTAGCGCACCAGGCCACCAGGCCCATCGAGGCCCCTACCGGAAAGGGCAATCGAAAAGGATTCAGGCTTGACTTCGTCGGCAGCCGAGGCAATGGCTTCCTTGGCAAGTCCAAAGTGTGCTCCCCATCCCACATCTGCCGCGACTTTGAATGCTCCCAGTTCTGCTCGTTGGTGTGTTTTCGTGTTTGAAAACGAGTGTTTGTGGGACAAGCGCCTACGTTGACGTGGTTTTCAAAATGTGGCAATCGCGCTGCAGCGGGAGCATGTCAGATTCTTTCGAACTAGCAAACTGTGACAAATTTCGAGCGCAGCTGCGAAGCAGTCAAATTTGCGCGGCTTTCAGACTTCCTTGAGCCACTCTTGGCACACTGCTGCATGCCAGACTGCGATCTGCTGAGCCTCCTGAGCTGCTGACTTCGATCCGTCTTCGCGCAGCAAAGAGGCGCTGAGAGCGAGCTTGTAGCCACTCACGCTCCTCAAGCCAGGCCAGGCACGCCATGCGAGTTTCACTTTGGCAGGTTGGCCGGCCTCCGCGAAGACATCAGCTTCCGTCAGCTCTGATTGGCCGACGGATCTCCACCTTGGCCTGGACTTCTCCGCACCGAAGCCAAGGGCTTCAACACTTTCGTCCGGTCCTTGCAACAACCACTACGTAGACCCTTGGCAGCCTTCGATGTGTCACTAATGTGATCTGTGCTGCCAAAGCACCATCCTCTGGTGTGACACAGCGATCCTGCAGATTCTGCTGCAACAACTCGAATCTGGGAAGCCGTAGCCTTGCGTCGATGGCTGCCTCCATCGCTGGACATCTCAGACGGCGGCGCCGACGTGCTGCATGACTACCAGCCGTGTTCACTTCTTGGACTGGTGTGCTTGTGGGCAAGTGTCATTCCACGTCAATGCAATGTTGTGAGAGAGGGATTTCCGAATTCGAAAAACTTCAGGGCAAGGCTACTCCGATGTTGGGCAAACTTGCGCCCAAGACGTCATGAAACACTGGTGCTCAGTCTCCAACCTGAATTAATTAATGCGGAACGGCTGCAGATGCTGACAAGCATGCTGCTTTTGCGATCACAACCATGCGATTGTATCTTAGTTGATGCTGAGCTCATGAACCGACGGACCTACGGCCACTTGGGTCCTTCCTCCGCCTTTTCTGCAACGGTGGCTCCTCACCTGTGGCACTGTGGCACCTCTCCACTTTCCGTAACTTGACCCAAGAATGCTGGCAGCGTCCAGAGATCCGCCTGGCTCGGGTTCGTCGCTCGCTTTCGGCACCTTGGGCACCTTGGGCACCTTCGGCGCTTTGGGCCTGGGCTCAAAACACAGCTTCGGAGTCAAGGAAAAGAGCCTATTGACTCGATGACCGTGACGTGAATAGCAAGAGCAAGGGCTCGACGCTGGCGTCGTTGTCGCAGCATGTCTCTTCTGGCGGCGGCTCTATCTTCAGTTGCTGATCTGTGGACTGCGCTACTCAGCGGGGCCTTTGAAGGGATGGCTTTGGCGGGACTGGGTTTCTCTGACTCCGACTCCACGTCCTCTGACTCTGAGTCCTCGAGAGACCCCAACACCGGCGACAGGAGCGGATGGTGCGGGGCAATGTAGGGTTTGGGTCGTGTTGGGAGCCCGGGCGCCTCCAGGGCTTCGATCTGCTGGTCCAGATCATTGAGCGAAACCATGCCATGGAAAGCGGGGCAGGGGGGGCTCTTGCTTTCTGGGTGCCAGAGGAACAGTTCGGACAAAGGTCTTTCCGAGATCGTCTCATCAGGGTGCAGAGAAATCGGTGGCACTGCTGAAGCTGACCAATCCAAGAGACAAGCGAAGGCAGCACATGGTGTGAACAGACAACCGGTCCATGCTGGAGCGATGCAGACATGCGTAGAAGAAGCCGCAAGACTTGATCCAGCAGTCGTGATGCGCCAATTTTGCAAGCGAACCGGCAGGCGAAAATCAGGTGGACGACAGCCTCTTCCTGCAAAAAAGAATATCTGAAAGCATGAAGAATAGCTGGAAGCAAGGCACCTCAGCTCAGCACTTCGCTCTGAAGCCTGCCGCCGACAGGAAGGTTAACATGAAGAGCGAAGGCAAGGCTTGCGTTTTTCTCTGGGCCCTGGGCCTTGTTATGAGAGGCATCTAGAAGCACCTCTCATCATTCGAGGATCCATCAGCTTACTCCTCGGAGAACTGACCGAGGTCTCCACAGGATCCTCGTCTTGCGGCCCCAAGGATCGAAACCTGGACAGTGCCACAGCAGCTTCAGAAAGCATGCGCTGCACATCTTCTTGAAACCGGCTGAGTGAACAGCTTTGGAACATTCACCGGAGCACCCAGATGAAGTCTGAGAATTGCACCTGTCATGTTGGAGGAAGCTCTTCGGGGCAGTACCCTTGCTTGGAATCTTTTCGCTTTCATGAGGTGCCCTTGCACCGTAGAATTGTGAAATCCATGGCCGGCAACATGGGTGCAAGCCTCTGAGTAGCGGAACTGAAACATGTCCTATGCCGGAAGGCCCTTGTTCCTTGATGTTAGGGTTAAAGTCCCGCTTGGCAATCGGACTCATCGAGCCGAATGCCCCGTGGCCTTGCCGCTTTGCCTCGAGCCGATCGGGAAGTGGCCACTTGTTGTGGCCACTTCGCTGACCTCTCGCAAACCCTTCCTAAATTGCCGTGGCTCGCCAGGGCTCATGGTTGATTGCCGGGATAAGCCTGCGCGGCACACCGATGGCCCAAGGGCTATCTAGCATCAACTGCACCGCCTTGATCAGGGGATTGATCACGCCTACCTTGGACACAATCAGCCAAGCACTGGTCGACACCAGGTTCCTGCTTAAGGCAAGTGGCCACAACGACGGCGTAGATAACAGCAGCTCCAAGGACGGCGAAGAGTCCCTGGGCCTAGCTCAATCAATTATTGGCTCGTGTCTCCATGGATACTTCCAGTGTTTTCGGATCAGGCGGCACTGCGAAGAGGCCCTGGCAATAAGAGGATTGTCCCCAAAGAAGCCAACCACATTGGCCAATGGAACAATTGCCCTGGCCCATCTCACCAGCACACTGAGAAGCAGACACACGACACAAACATGGCCGAGCGGCCCAACATTCTCTTTGATGCTTGCCGGGGGCACAGTCAAAACCCCAGGGTTCTTTCGAATAACCTGGGAGGGGAAAGCACTCTTCGGACGAGAGAAGAGCTACGGCTGCCCTCTGATGGCCGACAACATCTCTCCGGACAAGTGCTATGACACGCTGTGATGCTTAGCTTGCCACATCCTTGGCAACGTCCGGGCCCAATTCAGCAGACAAGGCCTGCATCCGAGCAGAAACCCAGATCTCGGATTCTTGGGGCAAGGAGCCTCGGCAGAGGCGGCAATCTGCTTGGGCAAAAAGACCATCAGTGCGAGATTTCGCTCCACGGCTTTAAGGCCTTGCTCCTGGAGGCTACGCGTGGCTAGGCTCCACTGTCACGCGAAGACATGCAGGGTAAGTCGGCCCTTCCTCACCGCCAGCAGCGGCCGCGATGGCGCGAAAGGTCTCCTGCACGTCCTCCTCAGTGGACTGAGCGCTCGCAGCGAAGGCGTTCCAAATGCCACTGCCTAACCGACCTCAGTCTTGGGTCCGAGGTAGCTCCGTCGCCAGGCCTCGACGGGAGCTACATCCGCACACCGAAGTTGGTAGAGCTGCGGCTTGCGGTGCCCACACCGGGCTAATTACCCAACCAGATGCCTGAAACCGCCCTTATCGGCCACACTGAGACACTCCGACAGCAGTGGCTTTTCGCTTTGGCTGGTCCCTCATGCAAGATTAATGCATTCTGAATCACATGCTGAATATGAAGCATCCATCATCAGCTCACCGGTTTTTGTTGCTGTGAACCTGTTACCCAGCCCTTGATGTCCCACTGAGCTCGTTGCCGGCTGCTTCTCCTGGCGCAGGAGCAGGACACGGATCCCAAACGGCCACTGCCCGGCCACTGGGCCGTGCTTAAAGGTCCTCCAGGAGCTCCAGAGCCTTGCGCTCCGTTTCCGACCACGAGGCGGTGACCTGCCGAGTCGGTCCAGTGGCAGAGACTCAGCACATGAACCAGCTGCCTCTGACACAGCCGAAGGGCGCGGGAGGAGAAAGTGGCGAGCCCTGAGCCACAGTGCCAGCCGGAAAAGCTTCAAGAAGCAGAGAACTGGCCTGCTCGGTGTCCCGTGCATCTCTGCATGGGCATGTCTAGAACTGCCTTCAATCGGCTGGCTGTACCCGGATACGATGCACTCATCCGCTCCTACGCATGGTTGCTTCTGCATCCAAGTTGCTACACTGTGGACAACAAAGCGTGGAGAAATTGCGTCCGATTCCTGGGAACACTCGTAATCCATCTGTCAGCAGCAAACGAAAGGTTCAGCAAGCAACCTCGACTTGCGACGATCGCCACTACCAGGAGTCCAGCCTCAGACCACGCTCCGTTCTGCCCATGTTTACTCAAGCAGCCCTGACTCTGCACGTGGGGACAGAGCAATTCCTGTTGGACGCCGTGCACGCTGCATGGCTCGGGATATGCGCAGCTGCATGCTCACTATAACGTTTACTTTTGAGGGATGCTAAGTCGAGTGTGGTGGGGGGCCTCATGGTGCTTCAATTCGAGGATGGAAGAACAGCCAGGTCAACATGCGAAATACCAAGACCTCCAGCAAAGAGCTCAAGCCCTGCGGCTGCCACGTTGCCGGCCTACGCCTTGACTAAGCGTAAGAACTTGCACAGCATGAAGACACTGTGCACATTGACCGGCCTGCCAATAACTTGGAGATCTCGATTACTTTGATCCTCTCTTCCAAGCCTGGAACCACAGCAAAGATTGAAGTCCAGGTTTGGCAAACATCGTGACTTTCCCTGCCTGCGGCTGCAAACCTCTGAAGAGCTGCCGTTTGATCTACGCTGTTGGTGACCTTAACACAGCATGGCTCTCGCGAGTAGACGAAAGGCAAGCAGATCCGGTACTAAGGTCCGAACGGCAACCCACTGCAAGTTACACTCCTCCACGAGCTGTTTCACCTGAGACCATGGAAACGCAGACATGTGACCGATGACGAACGACTCTCGCAAGAGAACAAACCTTGTCAGCGGTGTCTCCGGAGAAGTAGCCTTCAATGAGCGTCTGACAAGCCACCATCACCCGTCGTTGCCCTCTCTCATATTGACATGCCAGGCCGTGTGGAGCGACGCCATAGAGTCGAGCCGACGGAAGCAGTGTGTGAAGAGCTCGGCCGACCTTGCAGCTATTCGCAGACACAACTCCAAGGAGGAGGCGCACATCGACACTTGCCTCCACGAGGTTACCACACGTGTCGAACCTGTCCCGCGGCCCACCCCGATCGCTGCGAAGCGCGACATCTGCCCAGACTTCTCAGGGCAAAACATGTCATCGATGATGATGACATCGTTGATGCTTTGCATCTGTGCAGCTTGGAAGACGGTAGCTAAAGTCTACTTACCACGCCAGGGTCAGGTACTGCCGACATAAGGAGTGGAGACCCGTTCCAGCCCATCCCACACGGCCCGCACAGGTTTCCTCCCACTTGTCAACTAGGGGTCTCGGCTAGCTTTGTCAACCTCGATTAGAACCGATGTGATGTCTCTTGCTTACATTTTCACTTGAAACAGCGCGAGATGACACCCTGAATCTTAGATTGGCTGCCCTCCTCCGTTAATAAGGTACGCCGATGCCCTGGCAATGATCATCGGTCCAGGCCTCCGCGTCGAACATGATTTTGACCTCGCCACGTCCACCGGCCTAGCAGAGTCAGGATCATCGCAATCTGGGAAATCACTCGAACTCGCCCAACTTTCACAGAAACTCCGACTTGTCTGAATCTGGACCCTTTGAGCTTTGGTTGCGGGTGACACTCGCTCGAAGTTTCGCCCTTGCAGACTTCCTCACCAACATCTTCAGCCACACAGGCTCAATTTCACCAGGGAGCATCGAGCGCCAACAGACCATTGCAGGATGGTCTTGTAATTGCATGCAGCAAGATCGCGAAGCTTGGCCAAAGCGAGTACGCGCAGCCACTTGCGTCCGTTGCCACACCTCGCTTCCAGAGCGCTTGCCAGTCGCGCGTGCGCGCACGTCCATGCACGGGACGTCCAAGCCGAAACGATGGTGGTGGAATACTTCTCTCGGAAAACGGAGTTGTCCGTCGTGGCTTCGACCATCAGCCCATTTCAGCAGCGTGAAGTAGTCTGTGACCTTCAGCCTGTCGATGCACCCCCTGCAATGTCGGCTTCAGGAGGCTCAATACCTTGAGCTGGGACTGGATCACCTGGCCGTGGGTTCTTGAAACTTCCAAAAGAGTCAGGGGCAATAGCTCCGAATTCTCTGTGCCGCGATGACTGAGACTCGGACCACTGTCACTCAAGTTTCCTGGGTCCACACACACACAAACAAGATCATGCAATTTTCACTCCTCCTTCAACTGAGATCCGAGCCTGCAGTTTCCATGCTGGGGATCGAGCCTGTGGTCATGCGTTTTTTCGCCGCTTTACAGTCGCTTGCCGCTTGCTCTGGTTCGTATGGGCCCGCCTAGGGGTAGCGATCCGCAGCGAACTCTGCGTCCGCCAGCCTCCAAGTTCACGTTCACCATCTCCGAGGCTGCTTCCACCATGGAAGGCTCCAGCACCGAAAATCCTCCCAAGAAAGCAGCGGTGCACACAGACTCCAGAGTCTACATATAGAGCTTCAAAAAAGGAGCTTCGTGAAGTGGCTTATAGGCTTCGAGACTTTTGGGAGGGGGGCGGAGGCGGCCCTGCGGCCTTCGGCCTCGCGGCGCATCCGAACTTCCAGGGCCAAGGCTTCACCTCCTCCGTAGAACCGGGCATAGGGCAAGAGAAAGAGGACGGCGGAGCTGTGCTGCCGTGCACTTCTCGTGTACTCCGACTCCTCCAAATCGCTGCCAGGCTCCTCAACACATGTCGTGAAGCGTGGCAAACCCTGTGCGGTAGCGCTGATGTGGTTCTGCAGATTCTCGCGTGGTTGCCACAGTGACGTCTCTGGGCACTGCAGGTAAGCTTGAGCGGTCAGCGACGAACGCAGCTCGACTCTGAGTAGCAGATCAAAGGATGCAGGCACATCCGCTCCCACCGACAGCACCAAGGATATGACGGAGGCGTCCTCCCTGCGTAGGCTGATATTCGCCATGGGCTCGCAGACGTCAAAGCCACCCATGCCTTCGCTTCCAGAAGCGTCTACAGCGAAATCTTGGTTCTCGCCCTGGAAGATAGTGGCTGTCCAGACTCCTGGTAGTCCAACAGCTGGGTTCGTGAGCCCAAATGCGAACTCATAAGGCGGACTCAGTTCTGAGCGGCCAAACAAAGATCTCCAGTAGACCTGCACTCTTGACTCAAGGCTTCGGCACCTGGCCGTGGCGGGCAGGGCGCCACGGGGCCTGAAGTCATGGCAAGAGGCGAGAAACCCTGGCGGGAGCTGCAGTTCGATGCTGCCACGTTGGCCCCGAAGGCTGCGACCAGCATAGATGCTAACGACAGAACGGTGCGAGGCCCCTGCAGCATGTGATCCTGGTGTGATCCACCCGCGAAGCGTCAGGAGGGCCGAGGAAAAGAAGGAGGTCTGATGCACAACCTGATCTCCAGCAATGGTGCTTGCAGCGAATGTCTGCAACCAGCTGATCTGATCTGGGTTTTGCATCCAGATCCAAAAGTAGTAGTCCTGCTTGGCGAGAATTTGCTGGTCGAACATCAAATCAGCAACCAAACCGCTGGAGGACACCAAACAATCGTAAGGGGTCAGCAGCAGTTTCTCAGCTGGCTGTGCAGGCAAGCTCCGGGACGTCCGTATCGTATCCAGAACACAGTTTGCAGGATCAAATACCTTTGCATTCCCAGTTGCACCAATGTTGGTGATACGCAGTTGAAAAGATTTTGACAACTCCTCCGTCGGAGGAAGCGGCGTTCTCAACTTGAACTGGACGAGAGCTGGTGCAGACACCAGAGGAACTGCAGATTGCACGCTAATGCCAAAATGCTCGAACTCCCCAAACACTTCAAACCCTTCGTTCCTGCCGATTGAGTTTGGGAGTCCGGTTTCAGCGAAATCGGACTCAAGAACTTGGACCAGCCACTCGTTCGAAGCTGGCATCAATATAGGGTTGATCATAGGCACATTTACAGTGTATGCCACGTTGGCTGCCAATGTCTGCAATGCTCTGAAAACAAGTGCACTTGTCATGTCAAGCCAGCTCGGCGGTAGCGATGCGACTTCAAACAAGTACTCGGGCTCCACCTTGTCCGGCTCTGATACAATACCGCTAGGAGTACGGATGTGTAGGAAAGAGCCAGCTGGTAGTGAAGATGACAGCTTGAATTCAAGGACAAATCTGGAAAACAGGCTCCCAGCACGTTGGGAAGAAGTCTGAACCCCCAAGGACACCGGATAAACGACCGCAAAGCCAGGCAATGCAATGGCTCCGAGAGCTTTGAGAGTCTCCGTTCTCAGTACGAAGCGCCAGTCATTCTGCGCTGACACAGGTGCCGTCGCGAAAAGATGAACCTGTAGCTGGCCAGGCAAGTCTTGAATGGACACAGCGACCGACTGCAATCGGCGGAGCCGGCGGGCCGAGCCAATAGGTCTCTGGAGCAAGAAGCGCAGGACAGGCTCTGGCGCAGCCTCATCAGGTGGGGCTTGCTGACACTGGACGGGGCTGCACGCAGTCCCAGCAAATGCCGTCAGACCGAAGGGCAGGGAGACGTCCAACAGGGCAGGACTCTCTCCACCTGTGGGGCTCAGAAGCAAACTCACAGGACCGGTGGCAATCTCTTGCCAATCCATCTCCAAGTACACCGAAATAACGGTATCCAGTGTCGGTGCTACCGGTGCAACAATCGTTAGGGGCAAAATTGGCAAGATGGGCAATGCGGTCATATAGCTCTTTCCTTGCAGCACGCTTGACGCACCCGTTGAGGAAGTCAACAACTCCATATCCACACTCGGGAAAGCGCCGGCAGACAACACAGCTGGAAATGACATGATGACCCGCTCAAAAGGCATCCACAAGTCGTTGCTTTCCAGCGAGACACAAGTGCCACATCCGCTCAGCAGTCTGCACGTCACCCTTGCGGTCGACGGTTCCAGTACTGTGCAGGTGAGCGGCACATTGGAAGGAAGGTCGAGGCCCAACAGACAGAAACGTGCACTCAGCCTCTGATCAGTGGAAGCTAAAATTAAGGAACTCAGAGCGAAGCTCAGCGCAACGTCCACGGGCTCTGTGCTCGGGAGACGGCCAGGGTAGCAGAGGGAGAGATGTGCCAATGTCTGCACAACCGGGGCCACACCAAGACCTCGACGGCTTTGCCCCACGAGAGGGGCAACCTCGAGGACCACTCCAGACTCGTCAAGCAACTGAAGGCGCAGGGGGAATGCTGGGACGGATCTGCCTTCAGGCACACTTGCATGGATACCAATGCAGTAGCGCTCACCTGGGACCAAACCCGCTGCGATTTGGACTCGAAGTGAGGACGAAGAAGTTTGCTGCCAGCAATCGAAAAGCTGGGGCCAAGTGCAGGTCGCAGCCAGATCACAGCTTTGAGCGAACTGGCTAGTTTGAACTTCGGAGACTTGCGGAAGTAAGGATTGCGGATCCTCGATGAGAGAAAGGCAAGGTGCCTCGGGCACGAAGACGAACTCATGCTGGCCCGGGAGAGCAACTTCCAGAAAAGCGCCTGCAAGTAGCTCTGTGGCAGGCACGAAACTCAGGACTGCAGACTGGATGACTGCTTCTGCACGGAATAAAATGCTGGACAATGGCTGAAGCCGAACGTCTCCAATCTCGGTTAGAGATGGTCCCATCAATGCGGTGGCTTCAAAGAGAACACCCTGCACCATACTCCGTATCGACCAGACTTGGGTCTGCCCATGATCCTTCCAAGCTGGCATCCGTACTGTCACGCCAATCTCAAGGGCCTCACTCAACGCAAGTTGCAGCGCATCCACTCTTGCGACAGCTCCACTGCCTGTGCAGCCCGTCAGTTGCCAAGCTGTTTCTGGCTGTATCGGAGGCCATTTTGCAGCGCAGTCGGGGAAGAAGACGAAGCCACTCGGCGCCTGCAGCTCCAGGGAGATGTCGGAGATGCCTGTGGAGAACTGCAACAGAGCGGATCCCTGCAGCTGCAATTTGAAAGTCGCTACCAATGTCGGCGCCATCGGCAGACCTGTCACAGTCGACACACCCTGTAGAGGGTCGGAGAACTCCCAAGCACTGACGGAGCATCGCTGTCGAACCTCTCCCTGGGCTGTCACAGTCTCCACGGACCAGAACTGACCACGTATCTGATCAAATCTGGGCGATTGCACTCGCAGCCGGAATGCATAAACCACGTGAGGCAGCAAACGCAGCCCGGCAACGTCCGAGACGTCGGGAAACGACAGTGTCAGTTCGCTTCTCTGTACGTTGGTGCCGCACTGGAGGCTGTCCACATCGGGCAGGGAGGAGTACTCGCGAGGGAACTGCAGGGCTGGAAGCCTCGGGTTCCCTGGATCTGCACTTGTCTCAAGGATGCTGGAGCAGTTGTTCTCATGTCCAGAGGAAGCAGCAACGGAAAAGCCCTGTGGGAGCAAGACTCGCACAATCGAAGGCAATTCCGGCTCCCGCCATGATTGAACACCGAGTGGCTCAGCAAGTTGCAAGCTCAGGGACACCCAGCTCTCGTGGCCACGCAACCTGCTCGTCGGCACTGCCGCGCAGTACTGCAAAGCTCCAATCACATCATACCCGCGCCGTACGCCCACGTCCCGGCGGCTCTCGAAAGATGTGAACGGCAGATATCTGTAGAGACTTTCGAGTTGCCAATAGTTGAAGGTGGCATCGACCTTCTTCCAAACAATCGAAGTAGGATTCATCACATCCGCTGCAATGGCGTAGCTTAATTCGGATCGCGCGGTGCCTTGAATGTCCACCCGTAAGATCCACGGCGAAGCCCCGTCGATCTCTGGCTCGATGGTCGGGAACCTCTGCAAGATGCTGGTCGTCAGGGGCTCATATAGCTGAGCAGGCATGACCCAGCTGAAAAGAGAGGGCGCTGTCACCACAAGCGAGTCGCCCGTGCGAAGAGGGGTCTGCAGCATGAAATCCACCTGCACCCTACTTACTTGGCCGGCTCGCTGGTCCTCGGCGAAGATGGCCAAAATCGAAATCTGCGTCTTGTAGAGCCGGAAGGAGCTGTCATAGATGGAAGCAGGAACACCTGGTCTCAGCGCGGCTGTCACAGAGCTTTGCACCAAAGGTATATTCTCCATCAACGCAACCGGCATGCCATGATCCTCGATCAGCGTCAATGACCAGCCGTACGCGTGCAAACGGAGCTCCTCTGCGGATGCGGTGGACCAAAAGCTCTCCGGAGGGTTCTCAACCGAAACCTGGAAGGCATAGCTTTCACCCGGCTGAAAGCCCACATCCCTAGAGTCCATCTGAACATCTACTGCAAGAGGTTTTGGCGCAGCTGCAACACAAGAGGTTCGAGGCACAGGTGGCAAAGAGCTCAGTGGCCAGAAACCTGGACAAGGCCCATCTGGAAATGCAAAGCCACTCGGCGCAAGGAGCTGCAGTCGATGGGCAGAGCTTGTCCAATGCGTCAAGGAGAAGCCGTCTCTCTCGGGCATAGCAGCTCGGATGAGGAGGATCTGAAACCTTCCCAGAACAGGGTGGGTTGGAAGGACCTGTGCAGATGCAAAGGCAGGAACCACAAAATACTTGGAAGAAGAGGTGAGTGTGTCAAAGGTCAAGGCAGAACTTCCGACCAGAACCTCCACTGCAAGTCTCCACGTGCTGTACATCAACGGGCTTGGGCCGTTGTAAACCAAGCAAGCAGTCCGGTATGCGACTCGCGGGTAAACAACAAAATTGCGCTGGCTGGCATCGGATTCCATTTGCCAGCTTGCGCGACTGGTTGTACCGTCGAGTGACATGGCTGGTGGCTTCTCCCCAAGACTTGCAATGCCGGCAATTGGCTCACAGGTCTCCATTCGAGCCTCTGCGGGTTCGAGCAGCTCCACGATCACAGAGCCTGGACCTGGCGGTGCAAAGACACCCAGCTTCAGCTCCATTTCCACACGGCTCAGGATGCTGCCCATCGGTGCCGGATACTTGTATGTGCTAGAAAGGACCTCCAGCGACATGCCCTGTGTAGTGTTGGATAGCATGACGGAGCCACTGGCTGTCACCGGGCTGTGCTGAAAGATCCCACCCACGCTCTGTGACAGAATCGTTTCCCAGCGCACAGCCGCTGCCAGCGGCTGCTTGATGCCAGGTACTGACAGCGAGAATGTGTACGGCCTCTGCGGCAGAAGCGTCGCCGCCGAGCTAGGAAGCCTCAATTCCATACCATATGTAGGTCCCCCCACGTTGTATTCCAGGAGTTCACAAGCTGTCTGGGCAGGGAAATCGCCGGGGAAGAAGTGGCCACAGCCTCGGGTCTGTCTCCATGGGCCGGAGCGCGTGTTCCATGGCATCTGCAGCAAGGAGGTCAGCATGCTCGTGTTCACGGGTCGGGAGGCCTCGGTGCTCCATCCGATGAGCGGAGAGCCAATGATCCGCAGGCGGGAACCTGCCAACATGCCCTGCCCACCGAATTGAATGCTGAAGTCGTACTCCCGAAGGGTCTCAGGGCCTGAGACCTGACCGTCGGAGGAGTTGGCAAAGGCCTCAGCAGCCGGTGCAACTTCAAGAGAAAGCACGGAAACGTCGGAGCCCGGCAAAACAAGTTGGAGATGATCGACAAGTCGATGCCGCCATGGTATCAGCTGCTGTACTTCAATCCAATCCCCTGCATATGTACGAGCCGTTACCATGTTCCAAGTCACCAGCCGCTCATCCGATCCGCCAGATGAGATTGGCCACTGCAACACGAAAGTGTATTCCGTGCTTGACTGTAACGGCGACTGAAGCGTAAGGATAAAGCGACCTCCATCAAATCGGCACTCTTGCAGTGCTGGAAAGGTCTCGGAAATCTCCAAAACACTACTGCAACCCTCCAGTGCACGCGAAGGTGGATCCAGAAGCGTGCTGTTTTCGACCGACAGCTCCAACCGGTACAAGTCGTCTGTAGACCCATACAGTCCGTGCTGACTCGTGCGGAAAGAAACAACAAGTGGTGCTATTGGTTCTTGTATGTACGGGGCGAAGACAACAAAGTTCTCCGGCGATCCGCCTGTCCGAAACAGAATGTTGCAGTACTGAAGTGGGTTCCCTGCGAGATCTCGAACAACGTCAGCGCGCAGTCGTATGTTGTACTCTAGATCTGGCCGCAAGGCAAGCGCCGGAGATACAGCAATGGATCGATTGCCATATGCACCTGACGTGATCATCGTCACCTGCCCGTCCGCAAAGCTGAGCACGCGCACATCTCCCAGAGCCAGGAGCTCCACAAGACCTGCTCCCGCCACGATGACTTCTGAGAACACGAACTGCAAGCCCAGGTTCGGATCCACTCCTTCCGCAAGGTTGCCAGGAACACTTTGAATAAGTGTCGGGAATGTCTGATCACCCGAGGCAAACTCGTAGTTGTAGCTCACCTCACACATGACCAGATCTCGCACGTAATCGAATTGAGATACCCATGCTCCTCCTCTAATTTTTCAACTAAGCAGGACATCCCAACTAAGCAGAATATCCCAAGTCAAGGCTAGCTGCGTAGTCAAGATCGGCTCGCACCAAGCTTGAGCGTGCTAGGAGAATGAGCAGCAGCTGCCCGGTGCAGAAAGGCATGCACGTACTTCCCACGAAGCAGCATCGTTCATGTGGGCTTACAAGATCCTCGCTTGCAAACTGGAGTCGGCGTGCAATCTAGCTCAGCATTTGAGGATTCCATGCGATTCGAGTACCAAACCCTGATCAGGCTTGCGTTTGCATACAACGGGACGAGTGCGAGTTCTTGAGCCGACAGGTGCCCGGAAGATTAGGCGGAGATGGCATGCAGGTCCGAGCAGGCGCCCCCCTGAGAATCGACTGTCCTTAGGACCTACTGCACGGGCTTCGAGCGAGGCATGACGAGTCATTCCGATACCCGGCAACAGGCAGCCTTCTGTCTGAAGCGATCCGCCATGATGAAGCCCACGCGCAGTATGTCTGCCATCCGCCGCGTGAACTGCAATGGCAGTCCGCTAGGATCCAGTCGAAGCGACAATTGACACACCACGAAACTGTCAAGTAATGTTGGGCTCTTCCCTCCCTTGCCCCGAGCCTTCATGCCTCCACCGTTGGTGGCGCACACGAGAGAGTGCTCCTGTGCACATCGAGCAAAACTAGGACATGCAAGCCACACAGCTTCTTGCAACCCAGCACCACCTCATCGAAACCAGGCACGTTCTTTCGAATGAAGTCTGCAAGATACCTGAGGCAGCTGTGGCTGCATGCTGAGACGGCACGCAGACACCCTCCTTTTTTAGAGTTCCTGATCTTGCAGAGATCGCGCCGCCTGTCGGAGCTCAGCTCGTCGAGCACCATGCCAGGTGGGCTAAATGCGGCTTCCGCCTGCAGGGTCGTGCTGCGTCCATTCGACGAAGGCCCAAGACTCGAGAACCGACCTGGTTGTGCAAGTCCACTGTCAGGAACCGCTCTGCTCCCGCAGTCTCGAAACAAAGATGCTTTGGACAGCTTTGAACGAAATCGCGACACTCTTTCGAAGGGAGGAGCCTTGATGCACCGGAACATGAGCTTGGGAGCAATGGCCTTTTGCCGCGAATCTCTGGGAAGTTGACCCAAGAACGGCGAGGCAACCCGGAAGAACCGCGCCTCGCCGGCCATCAGTTTCCGATCCTGCAATCGGGCAAAGCTTCACAAGAGTATGCGCGGGAAAGAGGCCCGGCGCCTGCCGAGCGTACTCCAAACAGGGCATCACGACCGTTAGTCGGTGTGGGGACTCAGGGCACCAAACCGCAACGGATAAGCTTCAACAAGTTTGCCGACTGTTGAGAAAGTCACCTCACCCCTGAGAGCGTCCACCAGCAGCAGTAATCTCACCAGTGAAAAGTTCACCTTTGTCGATCCCAGAGCTGCCTTCAGTCAATGCCCACTTGTGGGGATGCGACCTCGGATGCAGCATCGTTACGCACGATGATCACGAAGACATCGTGATTGGTCACCTAGGTTGGGCCGGACCCTGAGAAAAGCTCTCGCGACAACAGATCGCCGAGCCGTGCTCCGTCTGCAAGACTTTCGGCCCAATCTCGCCGTTGTCGAACATGGCGAAGTGGCACTCCCTGACACAATCAATGCACGGCCGACTGCCAACACCGAAGCTAACGCTGACTCCCGGGGCACCCTGATCGCCACTGTAAATGAGAAATAACCTGAGCACGCTCTCCAATGCGACAACGGACACAACACTGACTGCAGCAAGCGTGCACCTCCTGCAGAAGCTGGTCGCTGCCGGGCAACCCGAACACCTGTCAAGAACAACACTTCCCCGGTGCATACGGGAAGCTTCCGTGTGCAAGTAAGGCAGCTTACCACTGGCGGATGCCCCAAGGGAATTCGGATGGCCTCACGAAAACCCCAGACTGCATCGCGACTGATTCAGCTGGGAACTTGTCATCCACATGTCCATTCGGCCTGGTACGACTCATCCGCATCAAGGTCGTCATCGAGGTCAGCATCATCATCGGAAGAAGCCATTCACTTGCTCATGCAGCACTTGAGAGATGCTGTACCGTCTCACTTCTAGCCCGATAGTACCATGGGCAGCATTCTGCAGTGCGTTGCAACTCAGTGGCAGCTTTGAAAGTTGGAAGACAGCATAAAGGTGCAAGTTGCTGGACGGGTCGCAGCGTGAAACGCAAGGCCTTTACGGGTGATCGAGCCGAAGCAAGCTGCGGTTCATGAAAACTGACAAACTCAATCATACAACAGCGCCTGAATAGTGACACAAATTGAAGTTAAGATGCTTGTGAATCAAATAAAGAACGTCGCACCATCACACAAGGGCTGCAACAACAGTATAGTATATATAGTATGGTACAGTATAGCATAGTCTCGTATCGTATAATATGGTATAGTATAGTATGGTATGGTATGGGATAGGATAGTATAGTTAGTTTATAAATAACATCAAACGTGACATAACCTTCCTCGACATCCAGACGATCGAAACTCTCGTCGCATCGGCTTCGCACAAATGTTGAAGTCCCCAAGGCTCCCACCCTGATCTCATCACCGTCACTCATGCGAAGTGCCCACATATCCGATGGCGCATGGATGTTCTCGTTCGGCATCAGCTACTAACAAACTACCACATGCCGTCACCAGACATCTGAGCCGCATCCATATTCTCAATAGGTTTTGATGATACATGCGAGCTCTCTGGAGTCTTGCAAGAGTAACCCAGATATCTTAGGACCGTGGCCCTTGTCTGAAGGTGCATGGGTCACTTTCTGCTTGCCAGCACGGGTCAGCGGCTCCACTCGTCCCGCATCAAGGGACATTGGCGGGAGCATGTGGATGACGACAGATAGCAACAGCCAGCGTGCAGAATGTGGAGAATAAGGCTTGCGATGTGTATGTTTGTCTTCCTGCGAAGGTTCAAGCAAGCCTTAGTAGCCACATAACTCAGACCTCACTGCCAAGTGTGACGGGTTAGTCGACCATCTCGACGGCCTTCGAGTGGACGCAAATTTCATCTCAAGCCCTGTGTACTCTTTGACATTCTTTAACCTCCCCATGTGCAAGCACGATAATGGAGCATAATATGAGCTCTCTCCCTTTCTGTCTCCCTTTCGGTGGGCCTGGGTCTCTGTTCCCCCTGAGCCCAGCTTACTCGTTGCAGCTTCGATGGCAACCAACGCACATGTCTTTTGGGTGAGATTCTTCACAGCTCTGCCAGCGATAGTGTTGACGGAATTTTTGCTGTGAGGTACTTGATGGGCTTTCAGAAGTTCGAGAGGCCAGTGATATCCAGCCACAACTTTGATTCGGAGAGAGGTTGAAGAAAATACCTCGATCTGCCTGTCTGGGTTGAGATGGCTACCCTTGCCAGAACGTCGCTCTGTTGTGGCTCCGCCTTACAACTTAGGTTTCGGGCTTATAGGGTTTGGGGGCTTAGGGTTTTGGGTTTAAGGGTATAGGCTTTACGGTAGTATACAGGTTCGGGGGTTCAAAACTCTGGACACAACAATCGGATTCACTTGGTATTAACAAGTGTCTTAATAAAAGGCCGAAGCCCGAAGCGAAAAGGCCAACATGAAGGAGTTTACATTAATCGTATCCTTGTCGGCTACCCCCTGATTCGATTCTTGGTGGATGCGGGCCTTGGCTTTGCTGAGGTGCGAAAGCCGTCAGACCATTGTGGCTCGTGCTGCCCTGCACGTGCCGTGAGTGATATTTCTCAAGACCCCAATGAAGAAAGATTGCCAAGAGTTCTCTAGACAGTTCATGTACTCTAATCAACTTACGATCCCAGCATGCACAAACAGCAAGCGCACTATTTTTATCACGGGTGCTGCTCAGGTTGGAGGAGTTCAGCCGCGGGCTGGCGACTGAGACCCCCGTCTTTTGTGAGACTAGGATGCGTATAGTGAGACGTAGTAGGAGGCGCTAGGCAGCAAGGCGTGCATAATGCTGGCTAGTGTTCAGGCGGAACAGCAAGTTTGTACCACACGGGCGGGTGGGAGCGGTGTGTGAAAAACTGCGCATGCGGATCTGCAGCCGAAAAGAGCTACATGAACAAAGTTGACAATGCGTGCATGCAACATGCTAGAAAACACCACGACAACATGAAAAGAAAAGAGTTGCGTGGAGCGTTCTCCAGACAGTTCATGTACTCTAATCAACTTACGATCCCAGCATGCACAAACAGCAAGCGCACTATTTTTATCACGGGTGCTGCTCAGGTTGGAGGAGTTCAGCCGCGGGCTGGCGACTGAGACCCCCACTTCAGGCCTGAGCAGTGCCCGTAGGCTGCAAAGCTAGAGAAACCCCCACCGTCGCGGGCACTGCGGGCAGCAAGCTGAGGCAGGTGCGCGCAGTATGAGTGGGTTCGCCTGGCGTGGCGGCAAGAAAGGGGCAGGCGGCCCAGGCAGGCGGCAGGCAGGCGGCAGAGGCTGAGGCTGCGGCGCCGAGAAGGCGGGCTTGCAGCTGAGGCTGGGGCTGAGGCTGGCGGCTCGTGAAGACCTTAGTGGCGGTCGCGCGCGGCGCGAGGCGCGTGAGGCAAGCAGGCAGTCGAGTGCTGTGCGCGAGAGCAACAGAAGGCTGGCTGAGGAGTGAAGGCAGTGCGTGCGTGTAGGCTAGCTGTCAGAGGCTCTCTTTTGCTAGCTGCGGGCGGGGGCTGCAGGTTGTCTGAAGCCACTGCGTTTTGCAGGGCTGGCGGCCACGAGTGGTCCGCGGGGTGCAGGCGGACGCCTGTAGCAGGGAGAGCTAACTGTGCGAGCGAAACATGCATGCGCTCGCCTGCTCTGTGCTGAAAGCGGGCCAGGTTGTCGCGGCTGAGCTCATCGGCCCAGGTGTTTTTCTCCCCAGGCAGGTGCGTGAGAAGCAGGTGTATGCCGCGGGCGTGCGCCCATTGCGCTGCAAGTTTCAAGAAGTGAGCGATGGGCTCGGCTGTGCTGAAAAGTTTGTTCAGGCCGGCTTCGCTCGGGCTGTTGTCTGTGGCGGAGGGCAGGCAGAATCGTTGGTGCCTGTGGCGCAGGCGTGCAAAGGTGCATTGCAGCAGGGCGAGCTGTGCGAGCACCTCAAAGCAGGCAATGTATTTCTGTGCGTCTTTGAGCAGCCACGGCCAGGTCTGGCGGACCTCGTCCATGGACCAGGTGCAGGCGAACCAGAGGAAAGCTGAGGAGGTGCTAAGCCAGCCTCCGATGCCCACGGTGTCCCCCTGGGCCATGGCGTCTGCAGCGCACATGCAGTGCAGGAGCGGTGCGAGCTGTACTTGGATGGGCCGGGTGGTTGCT